>JANJGK010002998.1:0-97500 GCA_039081455.1 Macrobrachium rosenbergii | reverse complement strand
CACTGGCAGATGATTTTATTTACCAGAAGATCAGTAGCTCTTAGGGTTTGTCAGCTTAATGAGGTTTTCGATCATTTTATGGTGGCATTTTGATTGCAAATCTCTCTCTCTCTCTCCTCTCTCTCTCTCTCTCTCTCTCTCTCTCTCTCTCTCTCTCTCTCTCTCTCTCTCGCTTAAAACTGAATCATGTGTATCCCTCAGGTAGATTAGGAAGTTCATTAAATATATCCCTCGTTCGTATGAGAACAGATGATTATCTTGGCATCCCAAGAGGACGAATTGCAATAAACCTGGGCAATGATTAGGGAGCAAAAGCTAATATATTATGCACGAGGGAATTCCCAGAGTGATGAAAGACAAAATATTTGGGAATCCTCTTCCTAAAACAGAATGAGGAAACTAATAAAAGGTTCATTTGTAAACTCTGATGTATATGTGATCTCAGTAAGCTTGTATGCCTCTCATAAAAATTATAAATAAATCAATAAATAAATAAAATAAAATAAAATAAATAAAATAAATAAAATAAATAAAATAAATAAAATAAATAAAATAAATAAAATAATAAAATAAATAAAATAAATAAAATAAAATAAATAAAATAAATAAGATAAATAAAATAAATAAAATAAATAAATAAATAAATAAATAATTAAACAAAGTTAATTAAATTAAATTAATTAAATAAATAAATAAAAAAAAATAAATAAATAACTAAATTTAACTAAATTTAAACTAAATTTAACTAAATTTAATTAAATTAATTAAATAAATAAAAATAAAATAAATAAATATATAAATAAATAAATAAATAAATGAATTTAAATGCCACTCAAATTTTCATCTATACATCTGACAGAAATGATCATGACTGTAATCGAGAAACATGAAATCGCCCAGTATTTTCATATTTAGTCCACAGACCCAGCATCCTGTAGAACATGGCGTCCCTTCAAATTCCCCAATATTTCCTCATCGAGAGGAAAGGGGTGAGGGGACGGGGGTGTGGGCTGGGAAGGGGGATGATAGGAGGGAGGGAGAGGGAGGGGAGTCGGGGGTTTTAATAAGACCCAATATGGGAAGGCGGTGGACATGCTGTCACAGTTTCAGATGAGTGGTCGGGTTTTATTGCTGGCAGCAACGAGGCACCCAGGAAGAAGAGGAGTGGGTCCTCAAAGAGGAGAGGTTGGTCATGGAAAAGGAGGAGTGGGGTCCTGGAAAATAAGGGGTGGGTACTGGAAAAAGTGTTTCCTGGAGAAGTTAGGTAGGTCCTGGAAAAGAAAGTGTAGCTCCTTGAAAAGGATGGGTTGGTCCTGGAAAAGGAGGTGTGGACCCCCGGAAAAGGGATGGTGTTGTCTGGAGAGGAATGGTGTGTCTTGGGAAAGGCAGGGTGGGTCCTAGAAAAGAAGGGGTTGGTCCTGGAAATTAGAGGTTGTGTCCTGGAAAGGAGGTATGCGTCCTACTTGTTACACACATCACAAACATGTTGAATACAAGTCGTCGACTTAGTGGTAGCCCTAACCAGTTCTTGATACAATTATCCAGTACATGCCAAAGGTTAATTCTCCACTTGCGATCTCTGACTGAAATTTTTAACACTAGGAGGTCTAGGGTCTGTCTACCTCTAGAAAACAGTGGCCATTTACGCTTTTCCCTCCTCTTCCCTTCATCTCGGTGACAGCAAGCTTAGTTTAATTTGAGAAAAGTGTTTCACATCTGATAACTCCTTTGCAAAGTGCCTCCATGTGTGCAGATCTGCAGTTGTTTCTGCTTCTATCATTTGGAACCTGTTCTACTTATGAATCTCCTCCTACACGACCGCCTCCTGCGTTCCCGTTTTCTTCCTTCCTTGCCCTCCTGATCCTCCTAAGGGCCCGTGGTGGCCCTCAATGGCCCTAGAAGGCCCATAACGGCCACTTCATTCGACGTCCTCCGCTATTTTGTCTTCGAGGAAAGCCACCGAGGGAGGATTTCGTGGGGCTCTGTCCCCAGAGGAAGTGGACCAGAATTTCTTGTGTATGTATGAGGCAGATGCTCTGTGGATGTTTATGATTGTGTTTCTGTGTTTGTTTGTTTGTTTTTCGCTGCTGAGTGGAAGAAGGTCTTCTTAGAAATCGGTCACAGCATTAGCTACTTTCTAAAGTATCGTATTTAAGTTCTTGTATCAGTACGCCCGCTGATTTTGTTCTTTGTCTGCACAAGCAAGGAACTTTCTGTGTCAGCGCTTGAACGTTGAACTCTAAATAATGTTGTAATGGGTGAGGTCATGACATGCTTTTGTAAATTTTCAATGAATGAGTTGGTAACAAATGCATTTGTTTCATTACACATAGGATTTACTAATAATTACAAAATTCCCTTTCCTCTTTTCTCAGTCAATATTCTTCTTCAATGATCTAATTCAACAAAGCTAATTAAATCTTATTACCTTTGTTTTAACTGAATCTGGTGAGCAGTTAGTAATCTCACAGCAGTATATTTTTATTAGGGTCCTTCTGTCAGTCTTGCTGTCCAACCTCTCTGACTATTACTACTTAGTACAACTGTGGGGTTTTCCTCCCAGTTCCTCCTTTAGATCCTTGTACTTCACCTCCTCTATTTTCTGGGTCTCTCTTATCTTGCTGTCCAACCACTCCAACTCCCTCTTTTCAGTGTCTGAAGCGGTGAGTGGCCGAATGTGTTCCCAGTGCTTGGCTTTTTAGCCTCAAATTTCATCAAATCGTCAACTCTTTGGGTTTTATACCGAATGAAGGAGCAGCGATATGGAAGGATATCAAATCCTTAGCTTGACGCTGTGTCTCTGTTGATGTTTGTTCTTCTTCGCCGTCAAAGGCTCCAGGGAGTCATGGATCCTGGAATCCTAGAATCCAGCTTCCAGTTTGTATGCGAATACTTATGCAAATAATTAGTAGCATCTGCACTCATGTTTGCTTTGAAGCCAGCGGGCAGGGAGGAATATAAACTTCTACACACACAACACACACATAAACATAAACACACGAGTTAGATGTTTATCTTTTAGAGAAAGGGAAAAAACGCCTCGCGTCGACTCCAATATTGTCTCTGAGGATGATCTCAAGGACTGACGTATCTTATGTACGTCATGGTATTCGAACAAGCGAAGTATTCCGTGGAATAAGCCCAGTTCTAAGAATATGGTCTGGGTATAAGGGTCATAATGTTCTGATGTAAGTCCTAAGCCCTGAGAGGAAGGCAAAGGGTGTGGCTGACACCCATTTCTTCTTAAAAAAAGGGGGGGGGGGCGGCTAAGGATATCCGTAGAACTTGCAAGAGACCTGAAGAGGTCAGATGCGAGCGGTGATTTGGTCAGTGGAAGTTCAACCAGAGGAATGTTCATCCTTTTCCTGATATGAGAAGACATGATGCCATTCGCTGTATCTGTTCGAGGTCAGGGAAGGTGTGACGTCATGTGTGTCTGCGTCTTCTGCTTCGTCTCAGACAAACCTTGTCTTGACGACCTGTTCCTGGACTGCACAACAAAATGCTGTCACAAATTTAGGCCTTGTGTGAATCTTGGTTTGTTTCAAAATATTTGATTTCATTAACGAATTTATTTAGTTAACATAAACATTATTTTCCTAAAATAAAATTCAATTCGTAACCAGAGGCCTTCAATGGAAAATAACTACCATTAACATTTCTTTTTTATTTTGTCAGTCGATGAACAACGTGGTGTCCGATTGGACTCAGTCCTCAAAATTGAATTTACTCGGTACGTCTCTCTCTCTCTCTCTCTCATCTCTCTCTCTCCTCTCTCTTCTCTCTCTCTCTCTCTCGTAACAAGGTGGTGATAGGCCTGCAGGAAGAGGCATAGGCTACTTTAGTTGCAATACTAAAGCGTTATGCCAAAATGTTAAGCTACTCGCTTCTCTCTCTCTCTCTCTCTCTCTCTCTCTCCTTCTAGAAGTAACACATATTTCTGTGTAGGAAGTTTGGAAAGTTGCGAGAACTTAACAAATTCTTCTTAAATTTATCAATTTATGTTCCGTTTGAACTTCCGGAACATTTGGCAGCTGACTTACTTATTAAAAATCCGTCCATTTCTTAAGGTTAAAGTTTGAACTAACCCAAAATGTCAACATTTTTGAAAACCAAAAGGTCGAATTAAGGTCATTTGGGGTCAGATATTTTTAATGTTGTTTTAGATAGCTGTAAATCTATTAATTAAATCAAATAGCTTCTTTACAACGGCAAATGGCAAACTTTACGCGAAGGAAAATAAAAGCAGAATGAAATATTAATTTATAATATAAAGCAACAAAGAAACTTATGTAAATGAATTATGTGAATAAATAATACTAAATGTAAAAGATAATTTTATAACAATATAGAATGAAACAATGTGAAAAGTTAATTAACAACTGACTTTTGCTTAACGGTGGGGGGGGGGGGGGGTTAGGTGACGTGCAGATGTACGATGTGTCTACTTCGTAGTGTGCCTGCAGTAGTGTGCGTGTGTTCGCTTACACCCGGTCGTCCTGCTCATTTCGTGCGTAAATGCTGAACTTCGAAGCGTAATTCGTGTTGGTAACTGTTTTAAGAACATTCAAAAGCTGTAATTGATCTGTGTTTAAGTTAAATTTTTAAAATATCGAGTCCTTTCAGGTGACGTCATCATGACCTCAGTGAAACCGGTGTCTGGTCCTTACGGTGACAAAGGTAAGGAAGGATCTACATCTGTTCTTCAGCTGCATTTTCGCGTTCAAACTATTAAATTTTAGTATTTAAATATTGTAAAATGTATATATATATAGGCAGCCATTTTTTGTCGTTATTGAATAAGAGAATGGTGTCCTTTGGTTAAAGACGGACGTATCCTAAGCGAAACCAACTTAGACCTACGTTTACGAGACAAGATTGGTCGACCCTGCATTGGTTTGTGGGTTAAATCAATTGTATTTTCGTATCTAAACATTGCATTTGAGGCTTTGAATTTGTAATATGTGATAGGCAGCCATTTACTTGTCGTTATTGAATAATGTGAGTCTGGTGTGTCCATTGCTTTTCGTGTTATTGAAGTAGCTTTGGCTACGCCAAGCCTAGGTCTATGTTTGTGAGACAGGATTGGTTGACCTGTTGTTTGTATGTTTAATTGGGCAATGGTTTTGTGGTTAGATATTAAATTTATATTCAAATAAAATGTGCATAGACAGCCGTTTATTGCCATGGTTGATTAATCCATTGGTTTTTCTGGTTCATGACATTCCTGGGTAAACCAAGGCTAGGCCTATGTTGTCGAGACATGGTTAGTTAACCTGTTGGTTGGTTAGGTTAGATTACGTTTCCTTACGGCATCACTGCCCTTTAGCTTGACTTATCAAAGGGTATAATAGGCCTGCTTTGGACCTCCGGACTTAACAATCAACCGATGTTGAGAAGGATGATTACAGTAGCTCAGTACATGGCTGTCAGACGACACTTTTTCTGCCATTGACAACCCTTCACATCTTGTACGTTTCAGTTTCGGTTGAAGGGCGGTAAACAGGTTTAGTTTCGTATCACTTACTATTATTGTGCTCACTTTTGCGTGACGACGGTCTTTTTCTCTTTACATAGCTTTTATAAATGTCTTTAGCCACTACACTGGCGAGTTTGTGGCTAGGCTTTATTTAAATCTCTATTTTTTTAAATAATATTTTGTTGTATATAATTAGTTATTGTTGTGCCCACGATCCAGTCTACTTGGATCTTGACTGTACCATGAACTGCTGGAAATGACTACAAGTTAAATGATTATTACTGTGGTACACTTTATTGAAACTTGAGTAACGCCTCGAGTACCTTCGCTCTTGAACACCTGAGGTTGAATTACACAACATCCACGGGCAACTTTTGATCATTAAATTTTCGTTCTTGTCTTTCAAAGGGGGTTACGGGGAGTTGCATAGATGTGCTCCGGGTGGATGGAGGGGCGGGGCTTGGTGTCACACCTCCATTCACTCATTTGTGGCAGTTTTTATAGAGGAAGAGAGAGTATCTGAATAGTTGTTCCATCTCTTCAAGACCATCCCGTATTTAATTGGGTAAGATGATTGACGTTTAGACTAATTCATGTTGACTTAATTCTGTTACCGCTTTTCTCTCTCTCTCTCTCTCTCTCTCTCTCTCTCTCTCTCTCTCTCTCTCTCTGTTGTCCCTCTTTAGTATACCTAAAGTTTGTTTTCCTTTTTTTTTTTTGTATTCATTGTTGCTGGAACAAATTGTAGATATGGTGGAATTGTTGTGGGTATTTAAGTCTCGTCGTCTCCCTTTTAATGCTCGTTTTCAGAGTTTTTTTTTTTTTTTTTTTTTTTGTTTATGATTAAATTTTTATTTGATTTGACAGAGATGGTAGTAGTATTAGCCATGCAAATAATGACAGGGAGAATCGAAAGTCGTGTGGAACGAAAGGGAGGAATTTAGTCCCTAAATGGTATTGATGAGATTTCAGACTTGGTCACGAGGCTGATTTTGAATAAATTCATTTATTTTTTCAATGCAGCCTTTACCCTTCATTCTGAGTTTGAGGATGGTTGTGAAATTAATTGTTGGTTGGTTAAAGGACCAACCTGGACGGTATATAGAAACAATTTATTGGGGAGAAAATGTTGTCATAGGAATTCAAAGTAGGAGTGGATTCCCAACGACACCTTTGTATTCTAAGAGTGGAATTTCAAATGATTTCAGATGTAGGACATTCCGGTTGATGTTAGCTTTAAATTCCTTACTTATTTAATTCTTCAAATTAGACGGCGAATATTTAGACATTCATTACGATGACTGCCTTTGAAATATATGAATATTTCCCCTCACACTCACACACACACACACACACACACACACTCACTCACTCACTCACACACACACACACACACACACACACACACACACACACACACACACACACACACACACACACACACACACACACACAGCTTGAAAACAGACTCCGTGCGTTTTGAGAAAATGGCTTTCACGCGATTATGGTTTACGATCAAATTCCTCTTTATTTCCTGATATTTAATTTGAAATATAATAAAAGCGCAGCTCAGACAGGACCAGAAAGAGTCAGATATTCGATATAAAACTTGACGATGTGACAGACAAAACACTCGAACAAAAATCGCCCCCCCCCCCCCACCCCGTTTGAAAGTAGATTGGAAACAAAATTGGACCGAAGTTTCGGGTGAAGCGTTTCGAGGGAGGTTCGGATGCAAATGGCATCGTTGCCAACGCTTCGTCCTGGACTCATCTGGAAGAAGGATGAGATCCTACAGGGCAGACTTCCTGGAAGTAGGATATGCTATCACTGAGATCATCCTTTCAAGTATTCTCTATATTGTGGTCATGGTTTTGTTTTCATCAAAGCCCTGATTTGTTTTATACCTGAAGAATTCAACTTTCGTCGTAATTTTGCACTTTTTGTAAATACTGATGATTTCTCTTACTGTATATCGTTGACATCCTAACACTTAGTAATTATGATGAGTACTCTTTATTTTCTAATTTAAAATCCACATAGGCCTAGGTGATGTTTGAGGTGCAACATGAGAGGTTAATATAGAAAGCTGTTAAACCCCCCCCCTCTCTCTCTCTCTCTCTCTCTCTCTCTCTCTCTCTCTCTCTCTCTCTCTCTCTCTCTCTCTCTCTCTCTGCAGCAGAGGCTGTAGATTTAAGACTATTGATATGGAAATAGGGCGACTGAGTTGTAAAGTGAACTACTTGCTCACTGGTTTTCCTTTTATCTTTAATAAATAGTTTATTATTTATTTATATTTTTTTTTATTGATTTGTATATATATTTTATATATTTTTTATCTGTTTATTACTTGCAAAGCCAATCGCTCTGTAACAAGTGAACTTTAGGTGAATTCGTAATTGATAATTAGAGGCGTCGACGAACTTCCTGGCTAAAGAGAGAGAGAGAGAGAGAGAGAGAGAGAGAGAGAGAGAGAGAGAGAGAGAGAGAGAGAGAGAGAGAGAGTGCCGGGTGGCTCAGTCATCCATTTGGTCCCAACTTCCTGGCCGTTTGTTCAAATAGACAAAAAATCGTGTTTTAGAATTGGAAGTACATACTGTGCTTATCAATGTTAATCGGATGCATCGTGTGGGTAATACAATCAATGTTAATCGGATGCATCGTGTGGGTAATACAATCAATGTTAATCGGATGCATCGTGTGGGTAATACAATCAATGTTAATCGGATGCATCGTGTGGGTAATACAATCAATGTTAATCGGATGCATCGTGTGGGTAATACAATCAATGTTAATCGGATGCATCGTGTGGGTAATACAATCAATGTGTATCGGATGCATCGTGTGGGTAATACAATCAATGTGTATCGGATGCATCGTGTGGGTAATACAATCAATGTTAATCGGATGCATCGTGTGGGTAATACAATCAATGTGTATCGGATGCATCGTGTGGGTAATACAATCAATGTGTATCGGATGCATCGTGTGGGTAATACAATCAATGTGTATCGGATGCATCGTGTGGGTAATACAATCAATGTTAATCGGATGCATCGTGTGGGTAATACAATCAATGTGTATCGGATGCATCGTGTGGGTAATACAATCAATGTTAATCGGATGCATCGTGTGGGTAATACAATCAATGTGTATCGGATGCATCGTGTGGGTAATACAATCAATGTGTATCGGATGCATCGTGTGGGTAATACAATCAATGTGTATCGGATGCATCGTGTGGGTAATACAATCAATGTTAATCGGATGCATCGTGTGGGTAATACAATCAATGTGTATCGGATGCATCGTGTGGGTAATACAATCAATGTTAATCGGATGCATCGTGTGGGTAATACAATCAATGTGTATCGGATGCATCGTGTGGGTAATACAATCAATGTGTATCGGATGCATCGTGTGGGTAATACAATCAATGTGTATCGGATGCATCGTGTGGGTAATACAATCAATGTGTATCGGATGCATCGTGTGGGTAATACAATCAATGTTAATCGGATGCATCGTGTGGGTAATACAATCAATGTGTATCGGATGCATCGTGTGGGTAATACAATCAATGTGTATCGGATGCATCGTGTGGGTAATACAATCAATGTGTATCGGATGCATCGTGTGGGTAATACAATCAATGTTAATCGGATGCATCGTGTGGGTAATACAATCAATGTGTATCGGATGCATCGTGTGGGTAATACAATCAATGTTAATCGGATGCATCGTGTGGGTAATACAATCAATGTGTATCGGATGCATCGTGTGGGTAATACAATCAATGTGTATCGGATGCATCGTGTGGGTAATACAATCAATGTGTATCGGATGCATCGTGTGGGTAATACAATCAATGTTAATCGGATGCATCGTGTGGGTAATACAATCAATGTGTATCGGATGCATCGTGTGGGTAATACAATCAATGTTAATCGGATGCATCGTGTGGGTAATACAATCAATGTGTATCGGATGCATCGTGTGGGTAATACAATCAATGTGTATCGGATGCATCGTGTGGGTAATACAATCAATGTGTATCGGATGCATCGTGTGGGTAATACAATCAATGTGTATCGGATGCATCGTGTGGGTAATACAATCAATGTTAATCGGATGCATCGTGTGGGTAATACAATCAATGTGTATCGGATGCATCGTGTGGGTAATACAATCAATGTGTATCGGATGCATCGTGTGGGTAATACAATCAATGTGTATCGGATGCATCGTGTGGGTAATACAATCAATGTGTATCGGATGCATCGTGTGGGTAATACAATCAATGTTAATCGGATGCATCGTGTGGGTAATACAATCAATGTGTATCGGATGCATCGTGTGGGTAATACAATCAATGTGTATCGGATGCATCGTGTGGGTAATACAATCAATGTGTATCGGATGCATCGTGTGGGTAATACAATCAATGTGTATCGGATGCATCGTGTGGGTTAATACAATCAATGTTAATCGGATGCATCGTGTGGGTAATACAATCAATGTGTATCGGATGCATCGTGTGGGTAATACAATCAATGTGTATCGGATGCATCGTGTGGGTAATACAATCAATGTGTATCGGATGCATCGTGTGGGTAATACAATCAATGTGTATCGGATGCATCGTGTGGGTAATACAATCAATGTGTATCGGATGCATCGTGTGGGTAATACAATCAATGTGTATCGGATGCATCGTGTGGGTAATACAATCAATGTGTATCGGATGCATCGTGTGGGTAATACAATCAATGTGTATCGGATGCATCGTGTGGGTAATACAATCAATGTGTATCGGATGCATCGTGTGGGTAATACAATCAATGTGTATCGGATGCATCGTGTGGGTAATACAGTATATCAGCGGAGTTTATAACTCGAGAATGACTTCGTTTTATTGAGTCTTGAATTGGATTGGAAAGGGTAATTCAGTTGTTGTTCTAAAAAATAGTAATCATTTTTATTTTCTAATTTAAAGTCCGCATAGGCCTAGGTGATATTTGTAGGTGTGAAATAAAATTTTGTTTTAAATATTTGAAAAGCATAAATGAATGATGTTGGGCACTCTCTCTCTCTCTCTCTCTCTCTCTCCTCTCTCTCTCTCTCTCTCTCTCTCCTTTACAGAATAAACAAAAGCTATCTAACCCAGCTTTAATAAAAGGCATCTAATCCCGTTTATATCAAATCCCGATATAATCTTGACTAGAAATAAAATAGTCTTTCGTGGATATAAATCCTTCCTTTTTAATTGATCAGAATCACCTTTATTGTGTGTCAACCGGATGTGTGGCAGATTAATTCAGCTTTAATTAAAAAGGGAACTAACTGAAAAAGGTCCTCAAACTCTGATGTGTCTGTTCTAATATTCTTTCATGTGTTTTTTGCCCAGTCGCTTTCACTTCGCGCCATCCGCCACACTCTCATTTCCGAATATCATTGTAGACCCCAGGGTCTATCCTAGTCTCTTTATCTAGCTCAGGTTGGGATAAGAATCTATCCTAGTGTCTTTATCTAGCCCAGGTTGGGATAAGAACCTATCCTAGTGTCTTTATCTAGCCCAGGTTGGGATAAGAAAACAGAACTGGAAACGGGGAAAAACTGCCGATTGAAAGAAAGTGGGAAATGGCTCTCTAAAGTTTAGAAAACTTAACAAAAATTGGCTGCCTTTTTTCATTGGAAAAACTAATCTTTTGTGAAGGCTTCTGTAATAAACGATAATAAGAAAAGGGATTTCTTGTTGTCTGAATACTCATTATAATCTCACACATTAGAGAGGGAGAGAGAGAGAGAGAGAGAGAGAGAGAGAGAGAGACGAGAGAGAGAGAGAGAAATTGTAAGTCAACACAGACCTACTCTTATGTGAAATTGCGCAGTTACAGAAAAAGGACGGTAAATGCAGACATTCAGGGTTTTTCTCTCGCGTTGAGCATTTTATCCATGGGTGACTTGAACCTAGGAGAGAGAGAGAGAGAGAGAGAGAGAGAGAGAGAGAGAGAGAGAGAGAGAGAGAGAGAGAGAGAGATGTACCACGTCTCTGAAAAAGAAAAAAGAATAAAAATGCAAAAAAAAAAAAAAAAATCGGGAACAAAACGTGATCCTCTCTCTTATTGGAGGATTGATTCCTGTCCTGTCCCGCTGCTCCAAAAATCCCGATCAAAAGGAACCGCAAATTAAAGAACTGAATCTGGTAAAGTTGACTAAAAGGCTCTTCTTCTTCTTCTTCTTCTTCTTCTTCTTCTTCTTCTTCTTCTTCTTCTTCTTCTTCTTCTTATTATTATTATTATTATTATTATTATTATTATTATTTGAAAAACTATTTAGGCGTTTTCTTTCAATTCTTTTATTTATTAAATTTGCTAATTTTTTTATTTCATCTCACGCCTTGTTTTGAAGCGTAGCACTGGCTGGCTGGCAGACTGATTTGATGCCCCCCCCCCCCCCCTCTCTCTCTCTCTGGTAGATGTTGGTCATCAAGACAAAGACAAACTTTCATTTTGGTGTCAAGTTTTATTCACTAAGTAGCGTGATAAATCTCTCTCTCTCTCTCTCTCTCTCTCTCTCTCTCTCAATCTAATTTATTTAAATTTCTGCGTCAGTAGGAATACGGAAAGTGAGTGAAACTATTAATATTCTTGGTATTGCCTCCACAGTGGTAAACTCTCTCTCTCTCTCTCTCTCTCTCTCTCTCTCTCTCTCTCTCTCTCTCTCTCTCTCTCTCGTGATGTAAAAAGCTCAAACACACAACATTTTTGAAATCCTTGGTACCTCTTCAATATGCAAATATTCTCTTCATCGTAACAATTTATTAAGTAAATGATTTTGATGTCTGCCTGAAAACTCGTAGTGTATATTTCAAGGTATTTTGATATAATAAAGCTGGTTTTATTCCAGCACGGGCTCTTGCTCCTGAAACCGTCCTTGACATTTGAAATAACTGTCTTTGTCTCACTTCCTACATAATTTTCGCTTGAATGCTGACTAATAAGAATGATATATTACAAACCTCTGTAAATTACAGTTCCTGCATTATAAATGCACGTTGTGCTTGTTTTAAGTGAATAATTTTAATGTAAATTGAACTGTATAATTTGCATTAATAACAAGGATTTTACCATAATCTGTTAATTACAGTTCCATCATCATTGTAAATGCACACTGTACTTGGTTTAAGTAAATGATTACAATGTAAATTTAACGACATAATGTAGAACATTATTTTTCCCTCACGCGAATGTTTATAAAGAGCTCATTCATGTTTTTCGTGGAACTAACTGACATCAGTCTCCATTACTGAACAGTCCATCAGTGAGTGTGAGTGTTTAGTCTCAGCCTCCTTAGTGATGGTTACTAATTGGCCGTAAGTACGAGGCTCTCTTGTTCTTTGATAGGTTTTAGACCTGCAGCCTTACATTGGACTAAATATGCCTTTTTAAACCAATGTTACACTTGTTAACGCTTGAATATTATTCAGAGTTTTTAAGACCTGAGCATCATTTAGGCTTTTTAAGACTTGAGCATCATTTAGACTTCGTAAGACTTGAATATAATTTAGTCTTTTTAAGACTTGAACCTAAATTAGACCTTGTAAGTCTTGAACATATTTTACACTTTTTCACACTTGAACATCATTTAGAATTTTTTAGACTTGAGCATCTTATAGACTTTTTAAGGCTTGAACATCATTTTGACTTATGAAGACTTAATATCATTTAGGCTTTTATTCAAGACTTGATCATCATTCAGACTTTTTAAATTTTGAACATCATTTAGGCTTTTTAAGTCTTGAAGATGATTTAGATTTTGTAAGACTTGAATATAATTAAGATCTTTTAAGTTTTGAGTATCATTTAGGCTTTGTAAGATTCAATTTAGACTGTTTGAGACTTAACCATCATTTTGACTTTTTAAGACTTGAAGATGATTTAGATACTTAAGACTGTAATATAATTAAGACCTCTTAAGACTTGAGCATCATTTAGGCTTTGTAAGACTTCAATTTAGACTTTTTGAGACTTTACCATCATTTTTACTTTTTAAGAATTGAAGATCATTTCGACTTTTTAAGACTTGAACACAATTAGACTAAGATAAGACTTAAACATCATTTAGTCTTTGTCAGACTTGAACATCATTTAGACTTTGATTTAGACTTTTTGAAACATCCACATCATTTAGACTTTGATTTAGACTTGTTGAAACATGTACATCATTTAGACTTTCGACTTGAACATCATTTAGACTGTTAAAACATGCACATTATTTAGACTTTAGACTTTAACATCATTTAGAATTTTTGAGACTTTTATTTAGACTTCTTGAAACATGCACATCATTTAGACTTTAGACCTGAAGATCATTTGGACTTTTTTAAGACTTGAAGGTCATTCGGACATGTAAGACTTGAATAGCAATTAGACTTTTTTAGACTTGAACATAATTTTGACCTTTTTAGAGTTTAATATCCTTTAGATTTTTTCAGAAAATATCATTTAGAATTTTTGATACATTAAGATCATTTAGACTTTTAAAGACTTAAACAGCAATTAGACTTTTTAAGATTTTAACAGCAATTAGACTTTTTAAGACTTGAGGACCATTTAGACTTTTAAAACTTGAACAGCAATAAGACTTTTTATGACATGAAGATCATTTAGACTAATTAAGACTTGCACATCATTTTGTAAGACTCGGGCATCATTTTAGACCTTTTAAGACTGAACATCATTTTGACATTTTAAGACTTGAACATCATTTAGACATTTTAAGACTTGGACATCATCTAGACTTTTCAAGACTTGAACATAATTTAGACTTTTTAAGACTTGAACACCATTTAGATTTTTTAGACTTGACCATCATTCAGACTTTTTAAGACTTGAACATCGTTTAGACTTTTTAAGACTTGACCTACGGTCCTTTAGACTTTGAATTCCAACAAATGAGAGATCGAGAGAGAGAGAGAGAAAACGACGGAGCAATTAATGGCTGTCACTTGAGAAAGAGGGGGAGAGAAAGATTTACTGCCAAGAAAATCTTTCTCTACCCTCTTTCTCAACTATTCTGAGGGGAAGGGAGACAGCTGACACGTTTAAAGGCTATGTTGGAGAGAGAGAGAGAGAGAGAGAGAGAGAGAGAGAGAGAGAGAGAGAGAGAGAGAGAGAGAGAGAGAGAGAGAGAGAGAGAAGTTGGATTGTGGAACAGTCTCCCTGAGGATGTCGTGTAAATGGAACTTCAAAAGTTCCCTAAAATAATTTAACTTGTGTTTTAATAATTTTTTTATATTTTTATCCGTTTATTTATTTATTTTTTTATCTTCTTTTTTTCTTTTATGATGACTTATTAATTTTCTTCTTTATGTATTTCCCATTATCTTCTATTCCTTCGTTCAAAATTAACATCTTCATATGCTTTGGCAGCTTGAATTTCAATTCAATCTCCCCCGTGGGATTGTTCTATATGAAAGAGTTCATCTCCTGAATAATAATAATAATAATAATAATAATAATAATAATAATAATAATAATAATAATAATAATAATAATAATAATAGCCTTGATTAAAGTCGCCCTGGGCAAGAGGGAGCCTGGGGGCATTCCTTGCCGCATAGATCGTCTCAACCGCCCTGTTGATGTCTCGTCGGGTGTCCTTGATGGGGTTCTTGTTGATTTTTTGGGATGTGGAGAGGTCAGCAGCAGTATTTGGTCCAGTTTCTCGTGATGTTCAGAGGTCTGCTTTGTCTGCTCTTCTTATCGCGATTTTTTGGATTTCTCAAGTTTTGGCGGTGTCTTTCATCTCCCGGGTGAGGATAGAGCTTCTGTGTGGGGCACCTCGGTGAACAGAAGCCCTTACCAACCGAGGTGCCCCATGCAGAAGCTCCATCCTCACCCGGGAAAGGAAAGAAGCAGCCAAAAACTCGAGAAAACCAAGAAATCACAATAAGAAGAGCAAACAGAACTGCTGCCCCAGTGCTCATCCAGACCTCTGAATATCACGAGAAACGGCCAAATGCTGGCTGATCACTCCAGATCCCAAAAAATCCACAAGAACCCCATCAAGGACATCCGACGAGGCATCAACAGGGCGGTTGAGAGAGTCCATGCGGCAAGGAATGTCCCCAGGCTCCCTCTTGCTAGGGTGGCTTTAATCCAGGTATATTTACGGCACCGTAAAAACCTACAAACCTAATAATAATAATAATAATAATAATAATAATAATAATAATAATAATAATAATAATAATAATAATAATAATAATAATAATAATATTGCAGATCTGACGTTATCTACTTAAAAAATATTTATTTATAAACTGTTATTTGAGAACTAAACGGGATCATATTCATGGTTTAGAGTCTTTAGACAATAATAAGTCATATATGCTGTTATATGTGGGGGATGAACTTACCTGTGTATGATATTTCATGGATCTTTTGTATAGATACAGGGACATTAAATCATAAATATGGCACTTTTAATTATCTGCTGTATGTTAAGTGTCAGGTGCAGATACGCAAAGAAAACACTTGGAGGAAACACGCCATTTCTTACTTCTGTAAAAATACTTTATTTTCAGATTAAGTGTTTGAAAAGTAAATCAGACCGAAATCATAATTCATTATATAAGGCCTCCGCATGACACTTTGGGACCTCGTTTGAAACTGCTGACGGCGTCTCTCTCTCTCTCTCTCTCTCTCTCTCTCTCTCTCTCTCTCTCTCTCTCTCTCTCTCTCTCTCTCTCTCTCTCTCTCTCGGCAGTCAGAAATAGCCAGCACATGAAACCTTTCAGTTATCTGTGATTAACGTGTAAGATTAAAATGCAAAACTGTGCGTTGGCTCATCCATTTATTCAGTACATGCTATGGAATCTTGACATTATTATTATTATTATTATTATTATTATTATTATTATTATTATTATTATTATTATTATTATTATTATTCAACTGCTATGTTCGATAACTTTAAGGAAAGGCTGCATATTGTATAGACTGTTTTCTCGTCTTTACAAGAACATTACTATCTTAATTTACTTTATTTAACATTCGATTCAAGATATCTGTTATGACTGTAAATCGAAGTGAAAATATTTATTCCTTTGAAGGTTAATAAAAGCTAATATGAAGCCAAAGGCCCTCTGTGAAATACCTTCTTTCCTGTGCTTTCACTTTCACCAATCTTCAACTTCTCTTCACCCTCCCGTCTCAGAGTTCTCATCCTGGTAGCCCGGATCTTTCAACTACTCGCCTGGTGCCCACAGGTGCCCAGTTGACTTTGTTTGCTGTTTAAGATTAAGCCAGCCTTGTGCTGGCACGGGCTCTTGCTCCTGGAGCAGCCCGTAACTGGATTTATCTGTCAAAAAACAAAGAACAGTGCTTTTGGCTGTTAGTTGGTGAAAAAGAAAGAGGGTGACAGGCAGGATTGCAACCCCTTTTAACCTTACGGTACCCATCAGTAGGAGAGAAAGTTTTATAGCACTGAGTCCCCGCCTAGTGGGAGAGGGCTGAGAAGGAAAAGGAAGAGAACTTATGTCTGAGGGAAAGGTAGTGTTTAAAAAATATATATATATATATATATACATATATATACATATATACATGTATACACACTTATATATACTCATATATATACAATATACATATAAATATATACACAAGCATGCACACATACACATATGGAGCTGAGTTTTATATACCCCTGTGTGCACACACCCGCATGCTATACATGTATGCATAAGTGAACACCTCCATATACCTTTGTAATATATATATATATATATATATATATATATATATATATATATATATATATATATATATATATATATATAAAGGTAACAACTCATACGCAGAGATGGGTTTCCGTTGCTGTTTTAACTATGAGAGTATTCTTTTACCTGAGGAGATGGGCAGGACATCAAGAGATTACCAAGACCTGAAAATATATATATATATATATATATATATATATATATATATATATATATATATATATATATATATATATATACAGAGCCAAAATGTATATATACCCATACACCCATATACACACACACGTGTGTGCATATATAAGTATATAAACAACTATGCACATTTACCTAACAATAAATATATTTATAAATAGAGTCTAAGGCTCTTTCCCAGAAAGGGTAGTCTTTGGTGTCCCACTTACTGTTTGACCTGAGGGAGTGTTCTCTTACCCGGGAGGTGGGCAGAGTGCCAGGAGGTTGCCAAAACCTGAAAATATTTATATAGAGAGCAAAGATGTATGTATGCCCATATAAGCATGTACACATATATGTGCATGCATACATACGTATACAACCGTCTACACACACCTACTTAACAGTATATGTATATATATATATATATATATATATATATATATATATATATATATATATATATATATATATATATATATATATATATATATATATATATATATATATATATATATATATATATATATATATATATATATATATATATATATATATATATATATATATATATATATATATATATATATATATATATATATATATAAATACTTTCAAGGGCTTGTGGCCAGAAATGGGAAGACTTTGCTGTCCCCCTTTCTATTTTACCTGGGGGGTGGGCGGGACATCAGGAGATTCCCATGTGTCCTTATGTTATCTAAGATATGTCTAGTGATCTGTGCCGGTGTCTGCTCATTTTCGGTCAGATTCGACCTGGGATCCTGCGTTTCTGGACAGTCCAGTAGGTAGTGTGCGAGGGGCTGATTTACCACTCGGCCACAGTACTGGCATGGCCTGTCTTCGTTCCCAATCAGTTGCCAGCTGCACAGGTATCCTAGCCTTAGCCTATGCGTGATGACAGAGAGTTTTCTGGTGGTTTGCCTTGTTATGTCGTGAGGCTTGAAGTTTGTGACTTCTGTACCACTTGGCTGTTCTTGAGTTTTGCAGATAGTGCTGTCGCACTTCACTTTCTTCTTGAAGTCTGACATATCTCTGCCATTTCTTTTAGTTGCGTGATTGATGGCTGCATATTTATGCTTACTGTGCTGCAGCTGGGAGCACTTTTGGCTAGGATGTCAACCTCTTCATTTCCCTGGATCCCCACATGACTAGGGATCCAGTTGAGTACGATCCTCCTGCCGGCAGCTTGATGTGACTTGGCCACTGATTTGATTGCTAATATCAGTGTCACATTTTCTTTGGGTTTTGTTGCCTTGAGAGCGAGGATTGCTCCTTTGGAGTCGGTATGTACTGTTGTGTGTCCTTCTTTCCGGATGAAGTCTTCTAAGGCTTTGAAAATTGCCATTAGTTCAGCTTGTAGTATGGAAGCATTGTTGGACAGCCTCCAGCTTCCTTTGAAGTCTTGCGCGACCACAGCCGCTGCTGTTGCCGGTGCTTGTGGATCAACTGACGATATCACGTCGTACTTCCACTGTGGGGATTAAATAAGGTTCTTTGCAGCGTCCCTTCGGCCCCTAGCAGCAACCCCTTTAATTCCTTTTGCTGTACCTCCATTCATATTCTTTTCCTTCCATCTTACTTTCATTAACCCTCTCCTAACATTTATTTGCTTCATCGTGCAACGCAAAATGTTTTCCTCCTGTTATGCCTTTCAAGTCTCTCTCTCTCTCTCTCTCTCTCTCTCTCTCTCTCTCTCTCTCTCTCTCTCTCTCTCTCTCTCTATCTGCTTCCCTTTCAGCGCTGAATAATAGCATACTCTATACTTGAGCTGATATGGCAGGTGCTGAAAAAAATTTATATATATATATATATATATATATATATATATATATATATATATATATATATATATATATATATATATATATATATATATATATATATGAGAGAGAGAGAGAGAGAGAGAGAGAGAGAGAGAGAGAGAGAGAGCGCGACCCAATTTAGATGAGGTCACAATGGATTAGGGAAATAATCTTCCTCTTATGTCTCTTATGGTTTCATTTTTGAGTTAAAAAGAGTTGGAATTTTTTGGATCATATTATACAGTTATATATATATATATATATTCAGTGTTATGTTAGTTAATAAAGCAGTTACCTTAGGAACATTGGGTTTGTTCAGTCTGTGGCATGGTGACCGACTATTAACCACAATGGATGCAGTGATACATATTCAATGTTTTTTTGTAAAGTTTTTTTTTTTTTAGTTTCATTCTGAAATTAAATCAAAGTCTGGGTGAGACCTTTAGAGAACTGTAATTTTGTGAATGATTTATATAGAAAGAAACGCGATCAATAGTTGACGTATATATATATATATATATATATATATATATATATATATATATATATATATATATATATATATATATATATATATATATATATATATATATATATTGTCATAAACTGGACTCTTGGCTGGTGAGAAATTGAAACAAAATTATAATTGATGCTGCCACAAAACCAAGAAAGCCCAGTTTATGAGCAAAAGGACAAGTTATTTGAGAAATTACTTTAGATTTTCCTGGATTTACAATTGAATGGGGAAGGTCGCCATATGGGAATTAGAATTCTTTTACAAATTTACAGGAATTTATTTATAGAGACTTAGCAAATAAACAATGAGACACAAACAACATAATCACTAAGGGGCAGATTCAGTTATAGGACACAGGGAACAGTGATGCAATGATTTGGCAACAAGCAAGTTGATTAAAATGGGGCCGATATGTAATACAATCAGTTCAATGATAATAATAACATTCAGTCTTGCCCTGATTACACGAAATGGTCTCAGATAAGGCAAATGGTGGAACTCCAGGATGAGAGAGTAATTCATATGAACATTTTCGGGCCACAACGGAATTCGGTACTGACTGCGACCAGGAATTTTCAGGATTTTGGTGGCAGACGAGATACTTAAGCATGGAATTGCGATCGATCCACGTGTTTCCCCTGAAAGAGACGTTCTAAGTTAGGTATGACGGTATACACTGAAGGAGATGGAATCCACCTCTGAAATATCACCCAATACACGTTCTTAAATACTAAACATGACGTAGCCTAGAAGATGCTTATAATGAAATCACGTAGGCACAATCTGAGAATCGGAGTAGCGTAGGCTTTAACAATAAACATGTGATCGCACTCACACAAAGATAAAATTAACACTGATATAGCTTAACCTAAATAGCCCTTAAATTGCACTGGTGGAGGGATAATTGATGGTTATCTCGGGATCTTTACTTGAATTTAAGGCACGTAATTAGCGAGGGATGGGATACAGGCAGGATGAGCACAAGGGAGGATTGCTTTGTGGAGGAAGGAGTTAAAGTTTAAAGAAATGGAATTTTAAGGAGTTTAAGTAATAGGGGGAAGGGCTGGTATTGACTACTTGCAACGTACGAACCTTTTATGACTGTTGTTGGTGCCTGCAACTGTTCCAGATGTACGCTGAAGTCAGTTCAACCAGCGGAGCGGGAAAAAATGCAGCGCGTTCGCTACAGATCAGTTCAGAGGAGCGTCTCCCTGCTTTTTCCAAACATGGCTTCTTCGAGCATCGGGCGTTGGGCCAACCGTACCTGCAAGTATGTCAAAAGAACCAGCAAAGAGGGCATAGGAAAAGCACACTTATCATTATATGCCTACAGCTCAGAATTCTTCCTGTTCCCTAGTGCTAAATGGCCCTTTTGGCCTCCCCCATCCCTGCATGTCTCCCCATTGCATGATGGGGGGGAAAGGGGGTTTGTATTGTTTACTGGATTGCGCGATGTTAGGGGGTGGGGGTTAAGGAGGCTTAGCTAATGGCTGCTGACTGGTTCCAGTAGGCTCAGGTTTTGTGCGACACCCGCCAAATTCCCCGACCCGTTAGGCAAATGAATACAGATTACTTCAAAATAAAATAAAGAAATCAAAGCTACAGAAGGGAGGGATGTTTATTCTTGACAGGTCTCCCCTTAAAAAAGGCCCTTCACACCCTTTCGGGTGTGAGGGTCTTAGCTAATTCCTCCCGACTGGCCCCTGACCCTACATAAGCTGGATTGTGGCTCTGCACACCTAAAGCAACCTATCTAATTGCTAAGAGGGGTTCTGAATTGGCTAATTTACAGGCCTAACCTACCTAAGGGTATAGATATGGCTACTATCTGGCTAGGATGACGGGAGAAATCTACGCCTAGACAAATGCACACTGTACACCTAACTTAACCTAACCTACTATCCCCACAACTCTGGCACTGCACGAACTGGCACTAACGAATGGCACGCACTGAGTTATGATCGGCACTACGCTTTACAACTAACACGCAACAAATTGAAACTTGACTAACCTGAAGGGTAATTCACAATGTATGATTAAGTAATATATCAGTGAGTCTAGAGTGGGTTGGAAGGAGGTTAGTTGGAAAAGGGTTAGTAGTACAAAGGCCTAAGTGGTTAATGGTTAATGCTACGGGCTCAGAGGTCACACAGGCTACCCTTTCTGGGCAGGTGCCAGGATCGCTCTGAGATGGAAGTGGCACTGTGCCAACGGGCACGAGTACCAAGAGAGCTTATGGCTCTGACTCACTAAGTAAATTTCTTCTGCCCCCTCTTCTTCCTCGGGGGACTCCAGGGTCTGGCTAGGCCATTCCTAGGGGGGCGATGAGGACACGTACTCTGAAGAACAGCCAGGAGTGCCGTCAGGAGCAGGATCAGGGGCAGCCTCGAGGGCTACGGGCTGGCCTCCTACTTCGGCTGCTGCGACAACCGTCGTGGGAAGAGAACCAGCGTCTGCGTCCTGGCCGGACAGCTCCTGGTCGACCAGAAAAGAGGTAATGTCTGGGCCTGCCAGAGGGTCGTCCTCAGCAGGTGGAAGAGTGTGGGAAGAAGAAACATCAGGGGCCGGAGGTTCACACTGTGCGATGATCACAGTGGTGAGATTGGGTGGATCTCCTGTAGGAGGATCCGAGTCATGTTTGGGGTCCGGCACTGGCACTAACTCAGGGCCAGGCTCGGGAAGTACACTTGGCAGGGAGCATCCAGCCAAGATGGGTGGAGCTTGGCACTGACCAGTGCTTGCAAGTGGCACTGGCAGCGAATGGGTGTCAGACAAAGCTGAAATGAGACCTGGGGGATCAAGACCCATTGGTGTCCCTGGCGTGATCTGGGACAGCGATTCCTGTCTTGATGAGAGGATTGGGCCTCTTGGTTCGGTGGAGTTGGCCGCTGCGGCTATCCTACTGGGGCACTTCGACCATCTCTCAGAATGGTCCCTTACGCTGCAGGTCCTGCAGCGGTAATTTGTTCTATCCCTTTGTGATGAGGGAATAATTCTTTGGTGGCCGTCCGGGCGCAAGACCCGAGGACTAGGCCTAGCAGGTGAATGCGATGGATTAGTATTGGCTGACGGGGGCACAGCTGTCACAAAGGCTGTGTCCCTGTCTGAAGATGTGGCGCTGGATGTGCTGGCAGAAGCAGTCAGGCAACAGAGTGGTGTGGGGGTGGGACATCCCCAGAGGATGTCTCGACCAAGCAGGAACTCCACTCCGTGCCTAATTCGCTTGACAACGCCAAGATGATGCGCCTTGTTGCTCCAAGGGGTAATTACCCTGAGCTGAACCGTGGGGACGGTCAGGGACTGTTCGTCCACCCAGGTCACGGTCCACTTGGTGTGCTCCTCTGCCTTGGCACTGGCTGGCACTTGGGCCCGATCGATCAGACTAATGTCTGAGCCAGTGTCGGCAGTAGTTGGCAGGTGCACTGGGGGGCTGGAACCGTCCAGAGAAGCCACTGAGACGGACTGTGTCCTGACCCTCTCAGGTGAGTTCTCTCCAGCGGCTCAGCTAAGGAGGCGGTGGCACTAATCATGTTCATGTGCCTGGGCATGACCACATGCTTTGGGCATGCAGGGTACCCAGCAGAAGAGTGTCCTGAAGCTCCACAGTCTC
This sequence comes from Macrobrachium rosenbergii, assembly GCA_039081455.1. Taxonomy (NCBI): domain Eukaryota; kingdom Metazoa; phylum Arthropoda; class Malacostraca; order Decapoda; family Palaemonidae; genus Macrobrachium; species Macrobrachium rosenbergii. The sequence goes on along the minus strand of JANJGK010002998.1, from coordinate 74,115 downwards.
GGCAGGGTCCCAGTGATATGTTGATTTCCCGGCAGTGACAGTGCGCTGGGAAGACGGTGTTGGATTAGGCGGACAGGAGGACTGACGGTTGCTGGTAGGCTGCCGAGAGTTGTTGCCCTGCTGATTGCTATCCTTATAGCGGCAGTCTGCTTCAGCATGGCCATACCATTTACAGATGGGACACGGCGGTTTGTTAGGTGGGCCGTTCCGTGAGCGATTGAGGCCCAAGAGGTGTCCGGGTGGCACTATTTTGCGCTGCAAGGTGCCATGGGAAGGATTGTATGTCTCCCAGGCATCAGCTAAGCAGCAGGCTTCCTTGAGGGTGGCTGGCTGCTTATCATTAAGATACACAGCCAGAGGCCCGGGCGCACACTGGAAGAAGTCCTCCAGCATGGTCCGGTTGAACAAATCCTCAAAGATGTCACACCGCATAGACTCTAACCAGCGGGTCCCCGCTTGGGTCTTGTGACAGGACCATTCCATCCAGGACCAGCCAACGTTCTTGGCCATACCTCTGAATCGTTGTCTCCACCTCTCAGGGGTGATTTCATATGCCTTAGTGATGGCCTCATGGATGGTAGCCATGTCACCTTGTTGATCTCTTTCCAGGGCTCGGTGAGCAGCCTTGGCCTTCCCGTCTAGGTGCTTGGTAAGCAGTAAGGCCCTCTCAGCCAGGCTGACATCATAGGTCTCGAAGAGGAATTCGATCTCTTCGAGCCATTGTTCCGGTTCATCTTCAGTCCATTTTCCCACAAGGTTATTGACTGTCGACAGAGAGGTATTTATGGCAGATGGAGTGGGGCTAGAGGCTTGCTGTGCTGCTAAAGCTTCTGCGCTTTCCTTCTTGGCTCTCTCCAACTCGAGCTCCCTGTCTTTGAGGGCTAGTTCATGCTGTCTTCGTCTATCTTCTCTCTCTTCTTCTTCTCTCCGCTGCTCGGCTTCTTGCCGCCTTTGTTCTTCTTCATACTTTCTCTTCTCAGCGATCTGTTCCTTTACAAACCTTTGAAGGGCCTGGCTGGAAAGACCGTCCTCCATCCCTATATTCCTGAAATATTGGTGCTCCTCGGTGGACATGTTGCTGATGGGGAAGGGGTGCTGAGTGAGTTACTTGGGTGTTCCCAGAGAAAAGGGTTTTGTGACAATGAGGAAGTGCCCTTAGATTAGTGGCACTTCAATGAGTGGCACCTTTGAATGAGGTGGCACTGTGGATGAGTGTGCCGTGCAAAGGTCACACTAGGGGAAAGCATTCCTGAAGGAAGTCTGAGTCCTTATGGGCAGATATGCTAGCAAATGGAGTGCTCCTGAAGGCTCTATGGTCCTTATGGGCGGATGCACTGTTAATGGGGTGACTGGTTGCACCTGTTTCTTCAATACAGGTGCAATGGCTTATAAGAGGTTGCTTTGGTTAGTTGAAACTGTGGTGCCAGTGCGCTCCGTGGAGCAATGCAAAATGTCAGTGCATGAATTGGCATTGAAGGTGAGGTACTCTGCTGGAGCAGAAGGTAAGTAGGGAGTAAAAGGTAAATGAGAGACTCCAACAGAAGGGAAGAGATAGGAAAGTGAAAGGAGAAAGATAAGTGCTTCAGTGATTGGGTGCTTAGCAGTGCCGCAGATTAGTGGCACTGAGAGAAATGGAAACTGGATGTGGCACGAGTGGGTAGCTAGTTATGAGAACTAGTGGGCGCTGCCTGACATGAGGACAGGTAGGCTACGAGGTAGGCACACAATGTGCAATGGTTTTTTAGCACTTGCAACACGCAAGTCTGAGATAAGATATACCCACTCCCGCACATCAGTTGGAACACGTAACAAGATATAATATATATGCGCTTTATAGCGTAGGCTAAATGATCTGGGATGAAGCACTTGGAAAGAGAAAGCTGGTAGGCTTGATTACTCTGCTAAACACAAGCGTTCAGAAATTACGCCCTGTGTATAGGATAAAATTTAATGGGTAATGAATTTGAAATTTCAGATTACCTAGTAATATAATTCTTTGTATCTGCCTTTTATAATTTGTGAGTTGATTCCCAAACTCTTAAGTAAATTACGTCTGTCCCGTGTTGAAATGCACTAATGCGAGAGGGAAGCAGAGGGAAAATAAATCTCTCTCTCTCTCTCTCTTGGTGAGCGATATGTAATGGCACGTATTTGTTATGAAATTTTAATCACTTTATTTTGCGCTTAAGCAAAAATACATTATGGTTGCAAAATTACATTAAGTATTTTAAGGAATTGCTACTGCCTCGCACGCATCAAAAGCTTAGGGTATGGTACACAAGGGTATCGGATTGTTACACAGAGTTTCCCGAATTTCGTTAAGCACACAAGGAGGAGGCTCGTTCTTTGAACGAACGTTGTGGGAGCGACTACGCGCGGGAAAACAGCTGACCGTAGGCTCTTGCTTGTCGGCAACAAAACGAAGTGGAATTGGAAGAGAAAAATCTCTTCTTTCTTGCTAAGTGCGGGTTTAAAATGCGAAATGAATTATTAATCTTTGAATATCAGCACTGTCTTTACTTTACGTTAATATTCTTTAATATGCACTGGGCGGGTCGTTAAATAACTACGCTTAGAACTGTTTTTTCCTCCAACACTGGGACAGTTCTATGCATGCGCTGTTTGAACACAACTGTTTCTTGCTAGCGGTATAAATGCCAGATATCGCTGTACGGTTTCCTGTAATCTAATAGTTATTTCAAAATTTATCACTAACCAAGAGATGTACATTTTCTTTGCCGTAACTATTCCGAAATAAACTCCTAGCTACTGGTCCTAGCTTACACATGCAAAATTCCCTAACTACCACTTCCTAATTCCTAAGTAGCAACCTCACACTCTAGAAATTTTGCAGGCGGACACTTCGCGCCTACCCCTCTGTTTTCGCTAATATAAGAACCCTTTGCATTCCCCTGTGTTATGAACGCTTTTACGATACGAGAATTGTTGCATTTCTTTCACGAAATATTAAAATATCACTTCTCTGATTCCCTTAATATTAGGACATGCACACACTCTGTTTACCAAAATGTCAGCTCCGATCACTTTCCTGTTCTCTTGAATAATGAAATGATTATTGTGACTGAAATAATTGATTTTATATATATCTGGTTTTTCTAGTCTAGCTTAATAGTGAGGCTAATTAACGCAAATAGACTAATCCTGGCAATTGGTCATCACTGTCATAAACTGGACTCTTGGCTGGTGAGAAATTGAAACAAAATTATAATTGATGCTGCCACAAAACCAAGAAAGCCCAGTTTATGAGCAAAAGGACAAGTTATTTGAGAAATTACTTTAGATTTTCCTGGATTTACAATTGAATGGGGAAGGTCGCCATATGGGAATTAGAATTCTTTTACAAATTTACAGGAATTTATTTATAGAGACTTAGCAAATAAACAATGAGACACAAACAACATAATCACTAAGGGGCAGATTCAGTTATAGGACACAGGGAACAGTGATGCAATGATTTGGCAACAAGCAAGTTGATTAAAATGGGGCCTATATGTAATACAATCAGTTCAATGATAATAATAACATTCAGTCTTGCCCTGATTACACGAAATGGTCTCAGATAAGGCAAATGGTGGAACTCCAGGATGAGAGAGTAATTCATATGAACATTTTCGGGCCACAACGGAATTCGGTACTGACTGCGACCAGGAATTTTCAGGATTTTGGTGGCAGACGAGATACTTAAGCATGGAATTGCGATCGATCCACGTGTTTCCCCTGAAAGAGACGTTCTAAGTTAGGAATGATGATATACACTGAAGGAGATGGAATCCACCTCTGAAATATCACCCAATACACGTTCTTAAATACTAAACATGACGTAGCCTAGAACAGTGGTTCTCAAACTTTTCAGCCCGCGACCCCCCAAACGATATTGCTAGAGGCATGTGACCCTCGCCTTTCCCCGAAGTGCTTCTGACACACACACACACACACACACACACACACACACACACACACACACACACACACACAGTACATGCCTATGCCCCGAATCATAAGAACATAATAACAACAAACATGATAAGATAAATGCAAAAAATATACGCATTATAGAGTTAACTAATTTATTACTTGTAGAAAAAATCACAATCTTTAAAGACAAAATAGGCAAAGCAATACAGTATATTTAAATTTATAGAATTAATGTTAAATCCGTACAGGCACTCGCACTTTGCTAACTGCTTCAAGAGAAAAAAATAAGTATGAAATTAGAATTATACCTTTGTTGAAGAAAGCTACTGCAGATAGCATAAATTATGTCAGTGTTTGTAAACTTTAGCACAATAAAGAAAAAATTACTGGTATCTTTATACCAAAATTTAGATATTCAGGCTGGGCTTAAAATGATTAACAAAATAATTATAGCGTTTGACTTGGGTGCTGATATTACAAATTTGCTGAAACCTAAAATCAGCTAATGATCTATAATTCTCATATGAGACAGTATACCCACACAAACATCCAGTAGACTCAAAGCTATTTCATACCCTTTTGGTTTCAAAATCAATATTTTGGAAAATTTTGGAAATTATGTCTGAGATAATATTTTTTTTTCTTTTTTTTTTTGGCTTTAGAAGAACTGTATGAATTTCTTGTGAAATAATTACTTATTTAGTAACTGTTAAAATAAAAGTACAATATTCATGGAAGTTTAATGACAATGATCAATATTTAGGCCCAACTATGGGGCTCCACTAGCAGTGATTAGTTAATTATATCCCTATTCCACAGTGAAAACAGTATTTACACAGGCCTAAGTTTATCATGAATAACTAACATCAATTAGTGAGATACATGGGCCTGCTTTTTTGAGCACAGTAACTCCATCCTGGGTTTGATACCAGAGATGGCAACTCGGAGATCATCCTCCACCCTGAGTCTTGATCGGTATTTGTTTTTTATATAAGTCAGTGCCGAAAAAGTCTTTTCACATAAATAGGTTGATCCAAAAGGAAGTAATACATCCATTGCTGCCATGGATAATCGTGGATATTCCCTTGCAATTGAAATCCAGAACTCATCCAGTGTGGTTGAGCCAAACGATGCCTGTAAAGTCCGATCACTGGAGAGCTCCAGCAGCTCATCCTCCATGTCGGATGATAAGTGATCCCCTGTAGCAGTGAATGGTTGCCGTATCCAGTCATATTGTTGTGGGGTTGTCTCTTTTGGGAAGTATTTCTTGAAGTGGTCCACAAGACCTTGTAGGTGAGTCGTGATCATTACCTTCACGTTATCGACGCTTAATTCATTCTCCGCCATAAATTCTTCCACCTCAGGAAACATTTCAACACTGCCCCCATCAACTCGCACAGCCCATCGTTCCAGCTTCCTTGTAAATGCATCAATTTTGTCAGAAAGAATCAAGATGTTCGTGTTTGGGCCTTGTAGTAATAAATTCAGCAGATTAAGTCTTTCGAATATACAAGACAAATATGCTAGACTTGCTAACCAGTCAGGGTCAGTCAGATAGTCAGCAAGTTGGGACTCAGATTTGATCAGGAACAGGCGCACCTCATCTCGTAGTTCGTACAAGCGGCTGAGAACTTTGCCTCGGGACAGCCACCTGACTTCTGTGTGGAACAACAGTGCTTCATGCTCCGAGCCCATCTCATTGCAGAGTGTGGAGAACAGCCTGGCATTTATGGGACGTGTTTTGATGTAATTTACTATTTTAATCGCAGTTTGAAGAACACTGCTTAACTCTGGATTGAGTGCTTTGCTAGCAAGAGCTTCCCTGTGAATAATACAATGTGTAAAATTTATGTGAGGTGCCACTTGTAAAACTTTTGCTTTAAGTCCTTTCCTCTTACCCAACATTGCCACAGCACCGTCTGTGCACACACCAACACACTGGTCCCAAGACAAGCCCTCCTTTTGTATTTTGGTGTCTAGCTTTGTGAAAATGTCACTACCTGTACAGGTCCCCTCTAGTACAGTGCAAAAAAGCATGTCTTCTTGAAGTTTTCCACCAAAACTGTATCTAATGAATGCAAGTAATTGTGCAGAATTTGATATGTCTGTCGACTCATCTAGCTGCAAAGCATACTTCTTTCCCTTAACCCTTTCAATCAGCTGACACTTAATGTCATTTGAAATGTCATTAATTCGTCGAGTAATGGTGTCGTTAGACAGCGGGACTGTTTCCAGCTCACGGGCCATCTTATTACCATGCATAATCCGACTCATAGTCACTGCACCAGGTTTCATGAGGGTTTCCCCAATGGTATGTGGCTGCTTGGACTGTGCAATTAGGTATGCTACCTCAAATGATGCCATCTGAGCTTTGGCAGAGGTGGTGGTTTTCTGAGCTAGCACTTGTTTTTGACCCTGCAACTCTCCCTCCTTTCGACGGAAAAATTCTATTGGTTTATCAGCATGAGAAGGATGCTTGCTTTGCAAATGCCTTTTCATTTTCACAGGCTTTAAGCTTTCATTTGCAAGTACTTCTGAGCACATAACACATTGGGGGTACTGCATCTTATCAATGGTAAAACTAGTGAATCCGAATTTTATAAATTCTGCTTGATATTTCCGAAGTTTGGGTTTGGATGATTGGTCATACTGGGAGGTCTTACCCTTACGTTTGTCTTGCCTTTTATCTATATTTGAAGTAGAACTGGTAGATGGTAGTTCGGAAGGAATCTCATCAGTTGTTTCTGAGACACTGTTGTCAGTATCTGATGTTCCTTCCTTGTTTGCAGTCCTACGAATTATCCATCGCTCCATGTTGCTTAATATGTATATAGCTTGCTATCAAAAATTGTCCCTAAACACACACGAGGCAGCTGTGACTGAGGAAAGACTCACCGTTGACTAACTCGACTCATGTGCCGTCTTGGACTGCTGATAGTAAATGCCATATTGATAATCAGATAGATAAAATATCAATTAATTGTTATTTAAATACCAGATAAATTTGAAAGTATGTATACTGACATTTAGTTTTAAGCATCACGTAATCTGAGACCCTGAGTATCAAGCAAAAGTCAAAATTTTACTGTAAATTGGTGATGCATTGTTATTAAGCATCTGGCAACTGGTCACGCTCATTCACTGTGCGCCAACGGAGCTCAGGACTGGAAAACGGACAGGTACTGAACGTGTACGAGTGTAAATTGACAGTGAGATGGGGAGGTGACATCTCGGTTTTGTACGATGTTTCTAGGAAATGTAGGTAAAATATTGGAACTATTGCAAGTATATTGTATAATACAATGTAATGTGTGGAAAAAAATTATGAATAATAGTTTAACACTATCAGTGGCTAGATATATAAATATATTATATTTATTGTTTTTTTTTATTTGCTTATCAACTAATCAGTTACTGATTTCATCAGTTGATTTATTTATTCATTAACTAATCTATTTATCAATCAATCAGTTTATTTACTTATCCATTAATTTTTTACATTTTATATATTCATTTAATTACTTATTTTTTCATTCATTTTTGTTTGCATTTATCTATAAATGTGTTAATTCATTTATTTATCTATTTAACTATTCAGCTATTTACTTATTTTCCCTTTTGTATATCTTAAATTTATTCGTTTATTATTTCATAATTACTATTGTATTTCTTTATATGTTTAGTTTGTTTTATTTAAATATTATGTATTCATTTACCCATACATGAAAGTCCATCAGCTTTAATAATTTTGCTTCGTTTTTTATAGTTAACAGACTCGTTTGCTTAAAGGGGAAAAATAAAATGACAAAATATGAGTAAGTTACGGCAAAACTAGTATGCTATTAGCGAGGGAATATCCTACTCGTATGAGAATCACGCGGACTGACGGATATACACCCTTGCTCAGAACTGTCAAAAATAGCAAAAAAAAGACGTTTATGTTTGATAAATCATACCTTCCAAAACTAATAATGCTAGCTTAAAATCAATGACACTACTGCATAGAAACTTAGTCCCAGCGCAGCAGTGGGGGAATCACTAGTGTGTAGTATTTAGTTTAGTTTTTGCAAAGGCCCATGGTGTTACTATTGTCCCACCCGGCTCTCTTTTCAGTGTTATTCTTAAAGATGCGTAACAATTCGTAACTAGTTACGGTAAATGACAAAATATAAGGTGTATATATATATATATATATATATATATATATATATATATATATATATATATATATATATACATACATACATATATATACATATATATATATATATACATATATATATATATATATATATATATATATATATATATATGTATATATATATATATATATATATATATATATATATATATATATATGTATGTATGTATGTATGTATGTACATACATACATACATACATATATATATATATATATATATATATATATATATATATATATATATATATATATTTGTTGTACTAAAATATAAACATTTGGTTTATTATTGATTTGAAATATTTTAGCAGAATTATTATGATTTAGCCTTAAAACTAAAGTTGACCATAATACTATTTTTTGCTTACTTATATTTATATTTTCTTAACATCATCTCGCGACCCCCCCAAAAGCATTTGGCGACCCCCAGGGGGGTCGCGACCCCCAGTTTGAGAACCACTGGCCTAGAAGATGCTTATAATGAAATCAAGTAGGCACAATCTGAGAATCGGAGCAGCGTAGGCTTTAACAATGAACACGTGATCGCACTCACACAAAGATAAAATTAACACTGATATAGCTTAACCTAAATAGCCCTTAAATTGCACTGGTGGAGGGATAATTGATGGTTATCTCGGGATCTTTACTTGAATTTAAGGCACGTAATTAGCGAGGGATGGGATACAGGCAGGATGAGCACAAGGGAGGATTGCTTTGTGGAGGAAGGAGTTAAAGTTTAAAGAAATGGAATTTTAAGGAGTTTAAGTAATAGGGGGAAGGGCTGGTATTGACTACTTGCAACGTACGAACCTTTTATGACTGTTGTTGGTGCCTACAACTGTTCCAGATGTACATTGAAGTCAGTTCAACCAGCGGAGCGGGAAAAAATGCAGCGCGTTCGCTACAGATCAGTTCAGAGGAGCGTCTCCCTGCTTTTTCCAAACATGGCTTCTTCGAGCGTCAGGTGTTGGGCCAACCGTACCTGCAAGTATGTCAAAAGAACCAGCAAAGAGGGCATAGGAAAAGCACACTTATCATTATATGCCTACAGCTCAGAATTCTTCCTGTTCCCTAGTGCTAAATGGCCCTTTTGGCCTTCCCCATCCTTACATGTCTCCCTATCGCGTGATGGGGGGGAAAGGGGGTTTGTATTGTTTGCTGGATCGCGCGATGTTGGGGGGGGGGGCGTAAGGAGGCCTAGCTAACAGCTCCTGACTGGTTCCAGTAGGCTTGGGTTTTGTGCGACACCCGCCAAATTCCCCGACCCGTTAGGCAAATGAATACAGATTACTTCAAAATAAAATAAAGAAATCAAAGCTACAGAAGGGAGGGATGTTTATTCTTGACAATATATATATATATATATATATATATATATATATATATATATATATATATATATATATATATATATATATATATATATATATATATATATATATATATGAGACTCTGGGGCTTCCACAATATAATTACCACTCGCGCTAAACCTCTGTGACAAGTTGCAAGACCCAGCAAAGACGAAGCTTCTCACGGGGTGTAGGGGCGTCAGTTGCACACCCAACCCTCTTCTGTTTTCCAGGCCTGGGATTAGCACGGGTTTATAAAACACTCTTTGGGGAATGAGAGTGAGTAAGTAGGAGAATTGATAGGTAGGTAAGGAAGAATAGGCGGTGTTTCATCTACCATTGTGAGTGATTGTGGGAAGCAACTGGAAAATAATAATGCTTCTCATAAACTGCTTCCCTTTTGTAAACAAAATGTTTTATTTCCCAGTGGAAATTCCTGCTGTAACGACACCATTAATTAAGAGTATTTCTTCTAAAGGCTTCGATGCGCCAGGTTTATTGGCTGATGACCCGAAGGCTGTAATCAGACTGGGCAGTCTTCTTCTTCTTCTTCTTCTTCTTCTTCTTCTTCTTCTTCTTCTTCCGTTCGTGGTGAATAGGAATTTCTTGCTTTATTTAAAGTTTTGGTGGAATTTGAGATAAATGGTTTTCATAGAAGATGTCTGTGTGTCTATATTTATACGCCTCTGTTTTGTGAAGAACAGTTCAGTTGCGTGTGTAAGATGTCTGAAGTCTTCGTGAAGATTTTTGTCTAATGCTGAGGAATCATTTCATGAATGAAGTAGGATCCAAATTAGGTTCTCTTAGAAGTCAATTAGGACTGTCTGTGAATGAACGTGTGATAATTAACCATGCACAAAGTAAAGATTCATCTGGTCATTAGTATGAAAATAGTGTTTTTTTTTATCTTTTCCTAAATTAAACCTACAGTTTTTTCCTTGAGAATGTTGAGATTTTGTTGTGTTAATAACTGATTAGTATTTTCAATTAATTTTTCATTTCTGTAATAAAACTTATAATGGCGCGTATTTATCATCGATATTATATTTAGCTGAGACATAATTACCTTAATTTGAGTCGTTTCATGTTTCTCCGATAGAGGGTTAAAAAATTTCACACATGTAATCCCGGGATTTCTTTGATGTATAAATGTGGATCTTATTTTAGGGTTTATCTGATTGTGCTCTTCATTGAAACGATCTTCTTTAAGCCTTATCAGATAAGAGTCGATGCCTCCAAGACTTTGGTTCAGTGACTGAACAATACTGAGAAACAACACCTTCCATCCGGTAATTTCCCCAAAGGCTTTTGCTGAAACTCTCTCTCTCGTTTAGACCCTTCTTCTACATTTTTTCCCTCAATGTGAAAACATCACTTGACTCTCATTTTTGTTATTCTGCTTCTGTTCCGAAGACAGATGCCAGTTTGGGGAAGAAGTAAAACAAAAGAAGGTCGTTTTTTATTATCTTTATTCTCGTGTACCTTTTTTGAGATTTTAAAGTTGAGCATTAAGGTTATTGTGAATTAATCTTCAGTGATTTGTGTTTGTATATATATATATATATATATATATATATATATATATATATATATATATATATATATATATATATATATATATATATATATACATTACATATATTGTTAGGTTCGGCCAGTTGTTGGATTGTTTCTTCGTAACAGTATTGTTTCGGTGGTTTGGCTGACCTCTCGTGTTGGACGTGCAGAGATGAGGTTACGTTCGTCTTATCGTTTTCTCTGCAAGTCAGACAGGCTTTGGAAGGAAGAGCAACCAGTTCTCAACAGCTTTCGGTTGAGGATGTAGCAGCAGTTGGTTTTGAAGTATCACCCTGGAGTCGGATATTTCGAATTATCACCTTGGAGTCGGAGATGGTCTTCAAGCTGCGTGTGTTTGTTGATGGCTTAATTGCTGAGGAGGACAGCAGGATAAGTTCCAAAGGTCAATGGCTGACTAAACCATAGTCGCTAGTGTGGAAGAATGAATTCTTCGTTGGCAGCCTTATTGCTGTTGCACCGTCTTGGTTGAGGTCGTCCGGTGATGGAGGATCAGAGATTGCTCGTCAATGTGAGGTGGTCGTCCTTGCGGATCTTCTGCTGTTACTCCAACGAAAGGCAGATTATTATTCCAGTTGGGCTCTTAGGAGCTGTAGCACACTGACAATTGTTATTGCTTTTATTTTGAAGGGCACAAGTAAAAATTATTGGAAGGTTTTGAGTGTGCCATTGTGTTGAGCAAGAGGCTCTAGTGATTTATGGCATATTATTATTTTGAAGGGCACGAGTAAGTCATTATGTTAAGCGAGTATGTCTCCTATTGTTGAGTGTTACCGTTATTATTATGCCTCTTATCTTTATTGCCCAGTTTTGGTTATTGCCTTATTGTTTTGCCATATTGTTGACTGATCCTGTTAATTTGTTAATTATGGTTTATGTCTCTTATTTTTATTGCCCTGTTTTGGTTATTGCCTCCTTGTATTGCCCTATTGTTGACTGCTGCTGTTAATTTGTTAATAATGGTTACTTCACTAATGTGGCTTATTTATTATATTGAAGGTATTAATATTGAGCATTGTGGTTATTTTGCATATGACATTGGTTTTGGTAATTATTTTAATGCTGAAGTGTCTATAGTAATGTACATTGTTTTGTGAAGTCAGTCTTCATTTCAGAACTTGTCTCAGAGTTGTAAATATGTAAAGACTAGATTAGGTTTAAGGCTACAGGGACTATTTTCTTTTACACCTCCTTTGGTTGTTGCGGACCACCAGCCCATTCCAGTCTCAATATGATGCGTGGTTTAAGAACCTGGTAGTCACACTGAAAAGTGACCATAACAATATATATATATATATATATATATATATATATATATATATATATATATATATATAAATATATATATATAAATATAAATATATACATATATATATAAATATATACATATATATATACTTTATATATATATATATATATATATATATATATATATATATATATATATATATATATATATATATATATATATATATATATATATATATATATATATATATATGTATATATATATATATATGTATATATATATATATATATATATATATATATATATATATATATATATTTAAAGGACACATATATGCATTTCATAGCTTCAATGCTTTAAGATGTGATGAAAGAATTTTTGGAGCAAGATGGAACTAGGGCGAGAGACTTGATGTAAAATCTTTGTATTCAGCAAATAGTTTGATTCCTCAGCTATCTGCGTGAGAAGCTCAGCAATATTGCCAGTCAGGTGATCTTCCAAGCGTTATGTATATTCGTGAGTACGTGCGTTACTTTGATCTAGATTATGCCAAAATCTGCCCTAAAAGTGAGTTTGATCGTTCATTAACGTGATAGAACTGCAGTTGTCCAGTCATAGTTTTGAAGTCGTTCCAGGCTTTGAAAATCGGCAGATAAGGTAGAGTTTCAAATCTCTGTTTTTATGGGAGGAAATTGAACTTGTGATTTTTACCATGATTTTCTAATCATTATGAACTTTTGAACTGGTGTGGGAGATTTAATATGAATATTCATACCTCTTTTATATTATTGTTTTGTTATGTTACGTTTGCCATATCTTGGCTATGCATTTTACACTTTCCATTATTGTGTTTTGCATTTCATATATTTTTGGGAGTTTTCTATCATGTTTAATTCTTTCAACAGATGTCTGTGGACAGGTTGGAATAACATGTGGAATTGTGGTAGACTGTTTTTTTTTTACATGACTTTTATTTATTGATTTGTGAGTATGTGAGATTTTTGGGGATTTCCAGGCTATTAGCCATAATGAGACTTCTTTAATCAGAAGTGTTTTGCAGTTTAGAGTTTAGTTATCTGACTCGATAATTCATTTATTATGCATTTTAATCTTTGCTTTGTTTTATTCATTTCTTGTTGGGTTATTTGAATAATAAACCTATTTTTGTAGAAACAATTGTGTTTCTTTAAATAGTCCATTTAATTGCTTTGAGAGAATGAGTGAGGTTAGGGTGGGTGAGCTTTGGTAAGAGAGAGAGAGAGAGGCGATACACGGAGAGAGAGAGAGTCGATACACAGAGAGAGAGAGAGAGAGGAAGAAAAAAATGTGAGTGTTTCCATGAGTGAACCTTTTCACGCCTTTTTCCTGAAGAAAGATCGCTAGGATTACGCTACGTACACTTTCAAAAAAGTGTTGATTCTGTTCCTGTAACAGATTATAATGGCGGCAGCGGTGCCTCACGATTTTAATGGCAGCGAGCAGTGTCCCATGTCTTTAATGATGGCGAAAGAGGGAGATTACTAATAGACTAATTGGTAACATTGATGCCCAAGGCATAGGCGACCTCACCCAAGGCGACGAGTCAGTGTTGAATGACTGAGTGGGTCGTGATTACGTGTATACACGGGTGATTACGCGCTAATACGGGGAATCTTTTTTTTTCCGTCTCTATTCAAGTACTGGGAGTGGGGAGTTGTGAAATAGATCTGGATGATCTCTAGAGCAATTTTGGGGTTAACAAAATACCCAAATAAGTGTGAATAGTGGCGATTGTGAGTTAATTACGCAAAGTGATGATTTAACAAAAATCGCGCTGCTGTTTTTTTTGCTTCGTCTTCGAGTGGGTGACGTCACAGGTTAGCAAGTCGAGAGATAGGTGCTCCGTTTTCTGTTCAAACTGGTAAGTACCCCATTATCGTAAGTTGCGTAGAACTCCCTTTTCTGTTCTTCTTTTAGAGGGGGTAACTTTTACCTTTCTCTAGTGTTCTTTTTGGTTTCTTTTTTATGTTGTTACGCTCAGGGCGTGTGATCACTCACAAAATGCCGGATGATGCAGCAAGCACATCCCAATCAGTTGTGGTGCATAAAGTGACGAGCGTTAGCGCGGGAATTAATAATTTTAAAGGGTTAGTTGACGGGAAGCCAACCCAAAATATAGAAACTTTCATTGAGTCAGTGAACAATTATCTGAATTCTAAGAAAATTACGATTGGCGCTGAAGCTTTAACAGAGGCTAAATCATTTCTGGATTTGGATAAAGGAGATATTGGGAAACGAGCACGCAGTTTCGGGTTCAGAAGGTGTAAAACTTGGAATGAACTGCAGAAATTTCTACGAGCTACTTATGGCGGAGTTCAACGTGAATGTGCAGTTCGGAATTTGCGAGAGTTTCTCAAAATAAAGAAGGGCAATGATTCACTAGTCACATACAGTGCGAATTTATTTGATGCAGTAGTTGAGTTAAAGAAATCTATAATAGGCTCTCCATGGGTAACTGGAAATAATATCTCCTTAGATAATTTTGAAAGATTGTTACACTTTGCTTGCCTTTTAACGTCGGTCCCAGATGTAATTGTAGATAGTTTTGATAAGAGAATTGATCAGGATACAGACGAATCCTTTTTGTTTGCACAGATTAATAAAAATCTATCAAAATGCCCGACACTGGACAGTAGTTTTGTACAGGGAGGTGCAAAGATGTCAGCTGCGGTTTCCAAACCACAGAATAATGATAGTCGCTCACATTCGGGAAATGATGCAACAGCAAAGACATGTGCACGAGTAGAATCGAAGAAAATTCCAGAGAGATCAGTCACAACGATACGTTGTTTTAATTGTGATAAACTAGGACATAGTAAATCAAATTGCAGAGTGAGATATTGTTCAGTTTGCAAATCTTCAGATCATGGATGGAGATTTTGCCCAGCCACGAAGAGTAGAGAATATTCAGGGAAGTCACGGGGAGGTTTTTCTAGATATGACAGGAGAATTCCACATGATGCAAGTTCTAGATACACAAAGGAACAGCAGAATTTTCACAAGATAAGTTCGAAAACGGACACAGGATAATGACTAATCAGGTCTTAGAGTCACTAGAACCTGGCCGATTGTACGTGGATTCTCTAATGGCAATGAAATTTTTATTTTCATTGATTCTGGTAGCTCAGTTAACTTAGTAAATGCTGACCTTTTTCACTCGAGGTTTCCAGAGTGCAAATTAGTCCCTTCTAGTGAGACAGTGTGTGATGTACAAGCGAGGAAACTGAATATTTTAGGTTCGTCATTTCTTACGCTTTGTATCGGTGGAAAGACAATAGTAGAATCATTTTTGGTCATAGAAGGATTAGCCTTAGGCGAAATGGTTTTGCTAGGACACCCTTCTTGCATGCGACATAACATCAACATTCTTACGGGAGTTCAGGGGATTACAATAGGTGAGTCAGGTTGTTTTGTTCCATATATACACAGGAAAAAAACTTGTGAGAAACCTAAGACACAGTCGGAGACATGTGTAACACAGTCATTAGAGAGTGAAGATATTCTGCAAAGATCTTTCAAAGGATTTTTGTTGGAAGATATTGAATTGCAACCGCGAGTTCCTACATTAGTTAAAGTGTCGCTGAAAGAGAAGAATTTTCCTTCTCAAGTGTGCGTTGTTGAGGGAACCGAGAAATTCAAAGACGTTGTGAGTACGGTGTCAGTGAATGAAGTTTCAGTCGCAGGCGTGACTTCAGTAGAATTAGTTAGCTATCAAGACTCAGTGAAAAAATATCACAAGGGTACTTATGTAATTGATTTTGAAGAGTTTAATGAAGAGCATAAATTAGTGAGTTTTTGTGGAGACGGGAATATGTTTCCTAACGAGGAGCAACAGTTCCGAAGTCAGGTTCTGCATGAACATTTGGCTAAAGTTGATTATCCTGAGTATTCAGATAAAGTAGAGAAAGTGTTGAAAGAATATCTAGATATCATTGCTTTGAAGGGAGATAAATTAGGAGTTACAGATGTTTTAGAACATTCAATCCGCCTAGAAAAGGGTACAAATCCCATATATATTCCAGCATATCGAATTCCCTTTAAGATCAGAGAAGAAGTAGAAAAAGAAGTTCAGAGGTGGGAGTCGGAAGGCATTATCAGACCGTCCAATTCTCCGTTTAATTTTCCTTTGCTTGCAGTTCCTGAGAAAGACGGTAGTATCAGAGTTTGTGTAGATTTTCGTAAATTGAATGAAAAAACATGCCCAGATAGATATCCTGTAGCTTGTTTGCCTGATTTGTTTGGTGAGATCGGTGGCAAGAATATATATTCATCTATAGATCTTATGCAAGGGTTTTTACAGGTTCCCCTTAGCGAGAGTAGCCGTAAATATACAGCATTTTCGGTACCAAAGGGACATTACGAGTTTAATAGGATGCCTTTTGGATTACAAGGGTCCCCAATAACATTTACTAGACTGGTTAACACAGTACTTCATGGCTTGTTAGGAAAGTCGGTGTTTGTGTACATGGATGACATTCTCATATGCACAGATACAATTGAAGAACATCTAAAGGTGTTAAAAGAAGTCCTCAAGCGATTACGGTTCGCTGGATTAAAGGTCAAATTGGCCAAATGTGAGTTTCTGAAGAGAAAAATTGTCTATTTAGGACATGTTATCTCTAAAGAGGGAGTTAGAGTGAATGATGAGAAAGTTAAAGCCATTGTGAATTTTCCAGTTCCCAAAACCAGGAAACAGATTCGTTCGTTCCTAGGTATGTCGGGTTTCTTTCGCCGTTTTGTGCGGAATTTTTCTACAATAGCGTCTCCATTGACAGATTTGTTACGAGAAGACGTTAAGTTTGTTTGGGGTGATAGTCAACAATTAGCTTTTGAGAAGCTTAAGAACGCTTTGGTGAACCCACCAGTTTTGAAGTTTCCAGATTTTAGTCAACCGTTCACCTTAGTGACTGACGCGAGTCAGGAAGGTATAGGTGCGTGTTTGATGCAGAAATTTGAGGGGAAATTACACCCAATTGCTTTTTATAGCAGAAAGTTCAAAACGCGTGGTAGTAACGAAAGGCTGATGTCAGTTGTGGACAAGGAGGCTTTCGCAGTCGTCTCTAGCCTTGTTCATTTTAAGATGTTGTTGTTGGGAAATAAAGTTGAGATTTTTACAGATCATCAACCGTTGTTAGAGCTTTTTAATAAGCCAAATTTGTCGCCCAAGAGAGCACGTTGGTTCCTAACATTGAGAGATTTTGATGCAAACCTCAAATACATTGAAGGTAAGCATAATGTAGTTGCAGATGCATTGAGCAGATACTTTCCGGTCGAGGATGAGGAAATACACACCGAATCCTGTGTGGGAGAAGAGAGTAAATATTTGGTGTCTAATGTCTCTGATATTAGTAATTCTGAGAGATCGCATGTAGAGGACATACACGTTCCTACAGTGCATACTTTGGGGAGAAATAGTGAGTCGGCAGTCTCGGGAGAGATTGTTATTCGTGATAGTGAGAGTAACGCAGTGTGTTATATTATGGGTGAAAATGTCACTTGGGACATAGGCTTGCTGGAACAAAAGCAAGATGAAGATAAATTGTTGTCAGATGCTAAGGCATTTCTTAAGGGAGTTTCACCGAAGAAAGGGTATAAGTTGCCTTTTTCTGGTCTAGAGTTGGAGAATAATTTATTGGTGAGAAAAGTTAAGTATAACTTGCGAAGTACTCGAAGCATGGGTGAGATTACACAAATCATCGTGCCAGAGAGTCTAGTACCACAAGTTCTAGACATTGTACATTGTAAATTTGGTTCTCCTCATTTGGGTGTAGACAAGACGTATGAAAACGTCAGGTCAAAGTTCTTTTGGAAAAATATGTTTTCCGCAGTAGAAGCCTTTGTGAAGAAGTGTGCTATTTGCAATGCGAATAAGCCAGCGACGACAGTGTCGTGTCGTTTGGGTTCATATCCCATACCACATAGGCCGTTTCAGAGAGTGCATATGGATATTCTGGGTAACTTCTCAGAGTCCGCTTATGGTTATAGACATTTATTAGTAGTTGTTGATGAGTTGACTCGCTTTGTCGAGATTTTCCCACTGAAATACAAATCAGCTGAGGAAGTTGCTATAGCGTTTTTTAAGGGGATAATTTGTCGATATGGTGTTCCTGAATGTCTGATCACAGACAATGGTAGGGAGTTTATTAATAAGACTTTAGACGGTCTTGCTAATTTGTTGGGAATAAAGAAAGTATCTATAATCCCGTATAGACCTGAAGCAAATGGGTTGTGTGAGAGGGCGAATCGGAAAGTAATTGAAGCTTTACGCATGACGGTGGGAGGTTCCGATACACATTGGGACAGATCTTTGGATGAAGTGCGATATAGTATCAATACTATGATGAATGACACAATTAAGATATCTCCAGCAGAAGCTTTGTATGGATACAAGTTGAAAGGACCTTTTGATTTGTTACCAGAGCGAGTTCAGGGTGATGTTACGGTCACTTCATTGATAAATACAGCGAGAGAAAGATTTGCACGTATCAGTAAAGAACTTGAACTTAGTTCGCGTGCAATGGTAGAGAAAAGTAACGCGAAATCGAGGGGAGTAGCTTTTTCGATGGGTGATAGAGTGTTTGTTAAAGTGAATGTTCGGAATGATCTGAATTATAAATTAAGTCCGAAGTTCCACGGACCTTTTGAGATTGTAGAGATCAAAAGAGGGAATAGATTTGTAGTTAAAGATGTAAACACTGGAGTGACGAAATTGACCCATATTTCGAAGTTAAAGAAAGTTGGGATGTAATGGAACATTTGTATATAGTTATGTAGTGGAACGTTTGTATATAGTTAGAGGGATAAATGGGTTGATATTTGTATATATATGATATTTTTTTTTATTTTTTTTTGTCTCTTGTTCATTTTAGATGTTGAAGTTCTTAATCATTTGTTTTCGAATGATTTTGGGAGTTGAGACATGGGCTAATTTCATACGAGATTTGACCCGTGTGTTAGTGTGTTAGTGTGTTATTGTGTTATGATGTGTTTCATCATCTGACGCAATATGTGTGTGGTTTAGGATTTTTTTTTTGGGAGGTACTTAGTATATCGGACCGAACAAGTCTGATCTTTTTTTCGGGTTGGGAGATCGTATTTCAGTATTTGAGTTTTTTTTTTCAGTTTCTTTTTTTTTAAAATAAAGGGAGCTGTGTTGTGAGTGATTGTAGTTGTTATGATCGTGGGAGCGATTGCTATTACGTCAATTGCTATTTTGTTGAGAGTTAGTTAGGTGTTGCGAAATAATTGCTAACCGGAGTAGAACTTTCATGTCTTTTACGAGATATGATACCTTTTAGTGTTTGGATAGAATTTTTTTTTTGTGAGTGAGTTCCGTAGAGTTATTGTGCTTAATAGTGAGTTGACTGTGATTATTCTGAGATACAAACTTGGAATTAGTTCACATTGTGAGTGTTTACTTTTGCATTAGTGGTTCGGTTTGGTTCAGTAACATGAAACCTTTTTGTTATTAGACCTTTTTCGAGTGTTTTGGGAGACTCAGTAGTGACATGGGATAGATTAGAGACCATGTTCGTTTTGGGAGATCAATATCAAGGTTCGGGAGTTGATTATAAGACGAGTTGTGCTTTAGTTAGAGAGAGGTGTGTGTGTGACAGTAGTATTTTTCAGTTGCGAGTTGTGTCTGTGGGTGGTTGTGAATTATCATTAGTTCATAGACAGACTCCGACAGAATGTGACTTTAGACAGTTCCTGCGAGATTACCACATCGAGTCCACCAGTACTCTTCCTGCCGTGGTTTGCAAGGAGTATGCAGTTACAATGATGTGCCAGAACAACAAGTCGACGTCATTCGTTCTTCAAGAATCCAAGCTGGTTGATGCTGCATGCCGTGTGATGTCTACGGACTTTCTCGTACTTAGCCGTGCTGTATTCAACAGTTCCGAGAAGATAATTGTGCCAATGACGGTTCCACCGTTGGAAGACATTGATGATTCCGTGATGTTCCAGTATCAGGAATATATTATGCCGACAATTTTAATTGTCTTAATAGCTATTTTACTGATAATTCTTGTTGTGGGGGTAGTAAAGCTTATTCGTGTTTGTAAGATTACATGTAAAGGCTCTAAGAACTCAACCCCAGTGACTTTGGAAGTGTGTCATGAGAGCAGTCCTTAAAGCTGCAGTGCAGTAGACATTGCTAATTGAGCATAGCTCTATCTGTTATGTTTTATACATATGCTTTTGTTTTAGTTTGCCGTTAAGGAGAGCGAGACGCTCTTATGTGGTGGCCGAGCTCTATTTCAGAAAATATGGCTGCTACAAATTTTAAAGGACACATATATGCATTTCATAGCTTCAATGCTTTAAGATGTGATGGAAGAATTTATGGAGTCAGATGAAACTAGGTCGAGAGACTCGAGGTAAAATCTTTGTGTTCAGCAAATAGTTTGATTCCTCAGCAATGTTGCCGGTCAGGTGATCTCCGAAGTGTTATGTATATTCGTGAGTACGTGCGTTAATTTGATCTAGATTACGCCAAAATCTGCCCTAAAAGTGAGTTTGATCGTTCATTAACGTGATAGAACCGCAGTTGTCTAGACGTAGCTTTGGAGAGGATCCAGGCTTTGAATCGGCAGATAAGGTAGAGTTTCAAATCTCTGTTTTTATGGGAGGAAATTGAACTTGTGATTTTTTACCATGATTTTCTAATCATTATGAACTTTTGAACTGGTGTGGGAGATTTAATATGAATATTCATACCTCTTTTATATTATTGTTTTGTCATGTTACGTTTGCCATATCTTGGCTATGCATTTTACACTTTCCATTATTGTGTTTTGCATTTCATGTATTTTTGGGAGTTTTCTATCATGTTTAATTCTTCCGACAGATGTCTGTGGACACTGTGGACAGAGTGGATGGTGTGGACTGTTTCGAATAACATGTGGTAGACTGTTTTTGACATGACTAGTTATTGATTTGGGGAGTATGTGTGAGTTTGGATATTTTCAGGCTATTAGCCATAGTGAGACTTCTTTAATCAGAAGTGTTTTGCAGTTTAGAGTTTAGTTATCTAACTCGATATTTCATTTATTATGCATTTTAATCTTTGCTTTGTTTTATTCATTTCTTGTTTGGTTATTTGAATAATAAACCTATTTTTGTAGAAACTATTGCGTTTCTTTAAATGGTCCATTTAGTTGATTTGGTGAGAATGAGTGCGATTCGGGTGGGTGAACTTCGGAAAACGATGAGAGAGAGAGAGAGAGAGGCGATACACGATGAGAGAGAGAGAGAGAGGCGATACACGGAGAGAGAGAGAAAGAGAGAGAGAGAGAGAGAGAGGAGAAAAATGGATGTAAATGTTATCGTGAGCGAACTTTCATACGCCTCCGTTTCATGAAGAAAGATCGTAGAGCACGTTACGTACACTTTCAAAAAAGTGTTAATTCTGTCCTGGTTACATATACATATATATATATCTCATAAAATACAAAAATTTTCAGATCTTTATTTTCATCCTTTCAACCTAGGTACCTTTCCCTCCCTAACTTCCGTGCCGCCATAGCAGTGTGAAATTCACGCGAGACCGCAGGTAAGCGGGAATGGTGTCATGCATAAACATTAGATTCAAACGCAGAATTTTGAAAGTGGTACTGTGGATTCTGCTCGTTTCCAAAAAAAGAGACGCCAGAAACTCAGAGCGGGAACTAACGCATAATAAGAATCGGGTGACTTTCAAGAGGGTATAATCCATGCGTGTGTGTGTGTGTGTGTGAGTGAGTGAGTGAGTGAGTGTGTGTATGTGTGTGTGTGTGTGTGTGTGTGTGTGTGTGTGTGTGTGTGTGTGAGAGAGAGAGAGAGAGAGAGAGAGAGAGAGAGAGAGAGAGAGAGAGAGAGAGAGATGCGTATTAGCTTTCGGGGAAGATCTGAACAGGAAATATCGTATACCAACCATAGAGGTAGAATATTGGCCTAATCTTTCCTCCAAGATACCAACACAAATTTTTACTATTAAGCGTTTACTCCCTTCATAATTCAATATATTTTATGGGTGTTTCTTTTATAAGTAGTTATTACTTCTTCTCAACACTTTAAGTGCATTAAGGTCTCTCTCTCTCTCTCTCTCTAATCACGTATGAAGGGAGTGATAAACTGGGAAACAGCAAAACCCAACCAAGAGACTAAAGGCAACCAAGTTTTCCCTCGAAAAATCTGAGCATGTCTGTTAAAACCCTGAACAAAATGGCAATTTTTCTCGAGCACTGTTCTAGTAACATATTTTTCTCGCTAACCCCTTCCTTGAATCTTCCCACTTTGTTGCTGCCTTGATTAAAAAGTTTGCCATATTTCTCGTTTTCTCTTTCTTGCCCCGTTGAGGGGGAGGGGGTGTGTGTTTGGGGTTGGGAGTGGATAACTGATAATGAGAAAAATTAGAGTGAAGTATGGCAGACAAAAGAGAGCTCTGCACAAAGTATCAAAAACATGATGCAAGCTACGATAGAAATTGAAATACGAGTGAATTATATAAAGAATGATCAGTCGTGAAATTCAATGTAATTCTTCAAAAACAAAATAGTAAAAAAATAAAAAATTATAAAACCTCTTAATTATGATCAAAGCAAGTAAATGTTCAAACTGTGACTTCCACTTTCGTTTGTGTTTTTTACTGCTTCATTTATCATACGAAGGGAGGTCTTCCCATACAACACTGTGATATAACTGGTTGGTTAGTAATTAAAAAGAGAGATAAAACAGAGCTGGAATGGTTAATTGCCAACACATACAAGCCTCCCCATTAACTAGACAGAAAAATCCAGACGCTGCTTGTCAACACCAGATGTTTATCCATTCCTCGTTATCTGCCATTCAAGGTTACACGCAAGCAATAATAATAAATTCCGGCTAAAAAGACTTATGTGCTCACAGTAATTACCGCTGGGTTTGTGTTATTTGAGAGAAAAGTCTGAACAAATAGAAAGTATATCAACGGTGCATTAAGACCTAGATACCACGGGAAACAAGTTCCCACTGCGATATTAATTACCCTCCCTTCATGTTAAAGTTTTATGCATAGAATTGCAATTCACCGGCTTGCATTCCTGAAAACCACGGTGAATTTAGTAAATATCCCACCAAAATTAGAAAATCAATATTTAAAGCCAGAAATAAAAAAAAATTGATCATTCAAAATATATTAAATACTTGAAAATTACAAGTTATATATAAAAAAGTTATTTAATTGTTGCTTTACCAGTCATGCACATATCTTGATGATGGATATCAAGTAAAATTATAATAAGAACATCGCATGTAATTGGCTTGTTTTAATGTGCCTTGTATAATTACTGGTGCATATCCAATGTAAAATAATTTAACTTACTTAAACAACATCAAAACGTATTAGAATAGTTGCACAGAGACTTTTCCGATTGAACTTGTATCTGTTTACATAATTATAACTATTTTACCTGTATATTTAAAAAAAAAAGTCTAGAGTTCATAAGGTACCTCTCTCTCTCTCTCTCTCTCAAATGAAACATAATGTGCTAAAGCATTAATCACGGAGATCGTTCACCATACCTTAAGTCAAGGTCTCTAGACCTTGCCTTAAGTGGTTATTGCTTATGTTCTTCGGACCTTGCAGTAATGGGAAGTTTTACTCACCTTTCATACAATAAAAAAACATGTTGAAGTGTTTCGCTGTCACATGTAACAATGATTTGATTTTCAAGTTTCTTGAGTTATCACTTGAATTGTGTTTCTCCGTATTAAAGTCTTTCATTGTATGTTGTAACTGTTCGTTGTCATGTATCGCGTCAATCGTTGTCATCAGTGTAGGTACAGCAGTTTTCCTTGTCCTGAACCTATTTGGTTTTAAGAAGAGGAACGAAATGATATTCCAAGAGTTAGAATAAAAAAAGTATATCTTAGTTTAACCAGAACACTGAGCTGGTTAACAGCTCTCCAGGGCTGGCCCGAAGGATTACATTTATTTTACGTGGCTAAGAACCAACTGGTTACCTACCAACGGGACCTACAGCTTATTGTGGAATCCGAACCACATTATGACGAGAAATAAATTTCTATCACCAGAAATAAATTCCACTAATTCTTCATTGGCAGCTCAGGAACGATAGAAAAGCACCAGAGAAAAATTAAGCATACAACAACTCATTTATGACACCATTTATAACGGATTCCGACCCCACCATTGTCATAATGTGATGCCCCGACTGTCATAATCTGATGAACAGAGATTGTTGATAGCCTGAATAAAAAATATTTTTGTCTTGTTCAGTGAAATGAAAATATTCATGTTTCGATAAGGAAATTATTTTTTATTTTTCTGAAATATATTGCTCTTATTGGAAAACGTTTTTTTTTTGTACTTGAAAAATCTAACTTTTTGGCATTAATAATTCAAGTAAACTATTCATCTATATGCATTATACACTGCAATGTATTCGATTAGTGAGACAACAGTTTAAACATTTCATTCAGTCATTTCGATTTTTGAATACCTTTCACGTAATAGCTTAATACAAGAAAAAAATCTGTGTAATTCGTCGGAACAAATCAAAAAAGACATTCTTAACATTACTGGAGACAACATTTGGAGACACTCGTCTTTCGGCTGTTTGTTTTATCTAACTTAAGGGCCATATATATTTCAAAATTGTTATAATTTTGTTTGAAGACTACAACCATTAATGTGATTATTAAAATTTGCCTTTCAAAAATTAGCAAATTCGAATGAAAATAGAGAGACAAAAGGATTTTAAGATAAGAGGTTTCGTTACTGGATCTTTCACGAACTCGAAAAATATACGATTTTTAAATCAACACCCTAGTTCACACTTGGACTGAAGAATGCGGAGTAAGCCTTACGCGTTAATTCTTTTGCGTATGAAAAAATTGCCTTTCATTAACTTTAAAAACTAGTTTAATGATACACTGTAAAATGAATGCTCCTCTGTTGCTTCAAGATATGCATGAATATGTTTACACAGATTGATATAAATTTTTAATCTGTCCCGGTTGAGTTATGTCTTAAGATTAAAACATGGTTACAGTCAGGATGTTTTTCGTATCGACTTGGAAGTTCTTGCAAGAGAATCGTCACTAAGCTTCATATGGCTCTTGGATTTTGAAAACCCATCCACATTTCATTAATCAGGTCATTAAATTTTTGCCTATGTCAGGGACACGGCAGATCCATTTCGTAAAGATTTATGGAGCGTAAAAGAAGATTCTAGTATCTGCTACAGCAACAAGCCAAATAAGAATCTACCCGGAGGCTCCTCAAAAGCTGATTACAGGGAACAGGTAATTTCACGGCCTGTTCTCCAGCGTGTGTCAACGGATCCACTCACCAGATCTGGCTAAAGCGCGAGGTAATGGTGGCCAATTCGGATTGGCCTCTTGATTCAATTCAAAATATGATCAAAGAGTAGATTGCCACTTAAATGCCAGACAAAATCGTTATTTCACATCCCGTATAATTCATATAACTACCATTTAAATTGGCTCGTTTCCACATACACTACTAATCATGCACGAAGTAGCTCAGGAAAAATATAGTTTTTTCTTGCGTTTATATGTTTATATGATTTTTATAAAATTCTTTTGTATAGATATACCATATATATATATATATATATATATATATATATATATATATATATATATATATATATACATACATACATATATATACATACATACATAACATACATACACACACACACACATGTATATATATATATATATATATATATATATATATATATATATATATATATATATATATATATATATATATATATATATATATATATATATATATGTCACGAAAGGTTCCAAGTACCTGATTATTACACAACTAATCACAGAATTAAAAAATTTACCTCATTTCAGCCAGATACTTGAACTCTCATAATAAAAATTGCGACTGAATACTCAAAAGGTAACAGCGATCCCTTAAAAAGCTTACTAATCACGTGAAAAATCAAACTAAGTTCATCAAAACAAGTGTGAGGTATCAACAATTAAACAAGAAAAAGAGTAAACAACTTTAACTGTTTCCCTGGTCTAAATTGACTTCAGGAAAACTAAAGGAACAAAACATGTTTATCACTATGCCTTATGCACACAATTAATCCTATTCACTGGTGGTCAATAAATGAAACACTGTTTTTAAAAGCAATAAATACAAGAATTTATTTTTAAATTCAAAATTTATAATTAGATTCACAATCTGAAAAAAAAATTTACTATTACTTGAAAACAACACAAAAATTTAGTTACTTCTTGAGTTAAATTATTAAAGAACACTAAATCACAAAAAACTTTAATTTATCAAATTAAATTAATCAAGCAAAATTTAAATGATCAAGAATTACTCAAGATTTGAAAATAAAATCTTAATAAATGAAAATTAAATCAAGTATGCAATGTTAAATTATTAAGAAATATTTGAATTGCTAAGTAAATAAATGTTAAATCACCAATATATAAAATGTGAAAAAATCAAGAGATTGCAAACAAAATAACACACAAAATACACAAGAGATTTAGCAACAATAATTTCACTAAAGCAAAATATCCTTTATATACCTTATTATACCAAGGTAATAATAAGTAAAATTCACTTTACCTTACACAAGTTTGTGAAAACTTTTGCAAAATCACTTGAGTACTGCTTTAAATTCACAAAACACACTTTTTTGTTAGGCACCGTTACCAAATACACTTTTTCTATGTTCAGATCCCAGAAGCTAAGATTAATACCAGTGACCACAAATATTTTACGTTAAAATTTCTCTCTTTTGAAGAGAGAGAGAGAGAAAGAGAGAGAGAGAGAAAGAGAGAGAACCGACAATAACAGTCTCTGAAATCAGAATGAGCACACTTTAGGATTCCAGTGGGAATTAAACAATCAGACGACATCAGAACAAATCAGAGCAACGCAATCCTACAAAACATGACATAATCGATTGATATGTGAATTTACTCTCAAAAAGGCGCATGTGACTCGAACAAAAAATCGTATGGGACGAAGCTCTTAACAAAAGCTCAACATGATAAAAACAGACAGCAGCTGGCAGCCACAAATGGAACACTTTCAAAACAAGATGAAGAACCAAACTTGGTTTTCAGAACAGTACATCAAACATTGCAAAATCATTCGTCTTCGTCTCATATGGGACAAAGCTTTTACAGAAATCTTAACACAACTCAATTGCTACTCCTGACCTGTCAACATGTGAATCAAAACAAAGGGCTCATTTACTCGTTACTTCTCGCAACAACAAATGAACCAAAACACGACACATGAAATCATAAGTACAGAACACTTGTTGCTAGGGAACAAAATGTGTGATCACATACTACATTATTATTAAAACATATTACCAGTTTTAAATTACGCTGTTGAGTTACCCAAATCACTAACTCTTTTGAGATCTGACATTACACTACATACGATACTTCAACAATTATTATCATTACACATAACACATGATAAATAGAGGAGTAAATATATCAAAACTATGGGATGATATACACATTACAAGGCAACATCATGAAATTCCTCCCCCCAGAAGATTAGTTATCCCGGATTTGAATCCATCAATTCACAACGGGATAAATAATCTGCTATGACATTATCTTTTACTGAAATGTGTTTCACTTTTACATTATATGGCTGCAGGCATAAAGACCACCTGGTCAGTCTCTGATTGTTATTTTTCATCCTATTGGTGAATAAGATAGGGTTGTGGTCAGACAACGCTAAAATTTCTTAATTCCTAGGTCGGTTCACATACACTTCAAACTTTTTCAATGCTGTGATTAATGCTAACGTTTCTTTTTCAATTGCTGAGTAAGTTTTCTGATGCTTTTTCAACTTTGAAGACATGAAACACACTGGATGCAGACTACTGCTGTCATCTTCTTGAAGTAGAGCAGCTCCAATTCCATAGTCGGATGCATCAACTTGTATTACAAACTTCTTATTGAAGTCTGGAGCTTGAAGCACTGGTCTTAAAGTTAATATAGCTTTAACCTTCTCAAATGATTCTTGACTTTTTTGGAATCCAAACAAACTTTGTCTTTGGACTGGTTAAGTCAGTTAAGGTATCTACTATGGCTGAGAAATTTGGACAAAATCGATGATAAAATCCAGCCTTGTCCAAAAATCTTTGTAGCTGTTCCCTCGTAGTAGGGGGTTAGCCTTACGGATACCTTCTACACTAGCGTCAACCCGAGCGAGAAGGCCTTTTCCAATTTCAAATCCTAGATACTGAACAGTTGCCTTTCCAAACTCACTTTTTTGTAAGTTAATTGTTAGTCCTCCTTCCTGTAATTTCTTGAAAACTTTCCTTAAAATCTTCAGATGTTCCTCGCATGTATTAAAATAAATCACAATGTCATCAAGGTATACACCCACTCCTTCTATGGATCCTAGCAGTTATCCATCACTCGTTGGAATGTTGCAGGTGTATTCATCAGACCAAACGGCAAAACAGTGTATTAATACAGTCGAAAAGGAGTAATGAATGCTGACAGCAACTTAGCATTCTCATCTAAGGGAATTTGATAATAACCTTTCAACAAGTCTATCTTGGAAACAAATTTGGCTTGCCCAATATTATCAAGTGATTGACCAATAAGAGGCAAGGGATAATTGTCAGCCACACTTATAGAATTCAGTTTCCTATAATCAGTACACATTCTAAATGAACCATCTGGTTTCTTCACTAACACACATGGAGAACTATTATGACTTGAACTGGGTTCTGCTAATCCATGCTGCAACAAATATTCCACTTCTTCCTTCAAAACATCTCGATGAAAAGGTGATAAGCGATATGCTCTCTGTTTAAATGGTTTTCCATCTTCTCTGATTTTTATCTCATGCTTTGTCAGATCGGTACGCCTAGGTACATCTGCAAAAATTTTGGGGAAACTTCGAATCACCTCACTTAATTACTACTTTGCTCAACACTCAGATGTTTTAATTTACCCTCCAAATTTTCCAATGTGGAAGAATTGTTCATCATACTTTCGGCTCCCAATTCGTAGCCATCCTCTGTAGATGAAGTTGTCTGTGTTATTGACACTCTTTTAGTTTTAGTCTCTGAGAAGTAAGGCTTCAAAAGATTCACATGTATCTTCCTCTGTCGTTTCCTTCTTCCTGGTGTTTCAATCACATAAGTTCGATCATTTAGCTTTTCTATTATCCTATAGGGACCTTGAAACTTATTGGTAAAGGATTAAGAAACAACTTTATAGTTGAAAAATGAAATTCATGATACAGCTTATTATTACATAAAAACCATTGGTAAATAATAAATAGTGGGACATTGCAGTTATATACGTGTATCATATCAATTTCCTGAGAACACGTAGTTCCATTAAGTGATTTTGTTAGCTTAGACAACTTGCATTTTTCAACGGGCATGCTTTTCATATTTTGGTTCCTGATCCGCATTCTAAAGAAAGTTCTGTATCACACAAAAGCTGTTACAACATATGGTGGTAGAACTACAAATTTCGTCTTTCACCAACTCCCGGCTGGTAGACACGTCATTTTCTGTAATGTTGAATATTTACAACTGGTATTCAGTAGAAAAAAAAGTTATAACTGGTGACTTACTTTCAAATGAAAATCATTTATCATTACCTGGAGGGTTGCGCCTAATCTCTTAATTGGTGGCATCCGGTCAATTGCAATTATATTATTTATTAGGAAAAGGACAAAGGAAATATTGCCCAGATTCACGCTTGTCCTGTATTACTCTGCAGCGTTCAGAAATTAAAAAGTACACACTGGGAAATACGCAGCGATTTAGAATTGTGAACAAGAGCCTTTGGAGAGATTCGAACTGATAAAATGCGGGCATTCGAGAGTTACGGATATTAATGGAATTTGATTTTCGAAGGGACTGTAAGCAATATTCCACTGGATGTAAATAAAGATTCTATTGCATCAACTAAAATGGATTAACTGGTGTATATTGCCCTCTGTGAAAAAGTACAGATACCGTTTGGTGGGATTTCATTTTACTATTTTTGATTTATTGGTGTGTGATGGTCTACCAGTTTTGTGAGTTTTGAGTTTCTACGTCTTTTTTTATTCTATGTCAATATCGTCCACAAGAGAAAAGAGAATAAAACACTCTAATAGCTCGATAATTTCGCCTTCCATCAGGCCTCTTTAAGAGCTTTATTACAACTAAACAGAATAAGTACATACATAAAAGTCACATACATTTTTTATCACCGGAAAAGAAATTAAAAGAACAGTTGTCAAATTTAAAATTAGGCTGTTTAGATTGTAAACAAATGATCAGAATTAGCAATTCAGAAAAGTTAAAAGAGAGAACTATTCAACGATTTGGTGACAGGTCATTTAAAACCTTTCTCTGAATTTGTACTGTTGTGAAACAATGTGAGGGAATAAAGGGTCTAATTTACATATGCCCTGACTAATATTAAGTTATTTTGTTTGCTAAAACTTATGGAAGCTGTTTCTAACAAATTTCTTGTCATCATATCTCTTTCTTTGAACAATATTTCTGTTTTGTTTCAAAGAATAGGACAGCCACAGTTTAGCACATGTAAATTAACAGCACTGTTTGGAGAATTTGTTCTTGCACAATATCGATGTTGGGAAATTTTCTTATTAACATCTTTTCCGGTTAGTCCCAAGTAGAATTTGCCACATTCACAAGGTATTTTGTAAACCACACTTTCTTCTTGTTTGGGGCTGTTGCAAATGACTAAAGTTTATTATTCTTAAAGGATGAACAATATCACTGAATGAAGGGTGGCATGGGAGAACCAAAGTATTACTCATATCATATTCCTTTTTGGTGTTTGTTCTTTAATATGTTTGTTTAGCTAAAAATAAACATACTTCTATTTCCCCGATTGAAAAGTGGTTTTTTATGCTAATTCTGGTGATATTAAACTCTTCGTCCAAACACACGGGGCTAACTAGTCTAAATGCTTTTAAAAAATGTCTCAAAGCCATGTACTTAACATTTCGTGTATGAGTCAATTTCGCATTGATCATTAATTTTAGCTTTTCCGTGAATTTTGAATTTCAGGCTATTATCTATTCTTATTACATAAGTGTCTAAGAAGTTTATGGAGTTATTTGTTTCTTTCTCCACGGTGAATCTTATTAATGGCACTAAGAAGTTAAGATCAGACAGAATTTTGTCACTGTCGTGGTTTGAACTCCAAACTGTAAAAGTATCATCTGGGTATCTAACCCAGTAAACATAAGTTATTGGCAATTCGAGTTTCACAGAATTCCATGTATATGTTTGACAGCACTGGAGACAAACAGTTGCCCACTTGCATTCCAAGTTTCTGCTTATAATAGCTGTTATTTCATTCTATATATATCATTTTATTAGTTTTTTAGTAAAAATATACCAAAAATAAATTCATTGAAATATTTCGCATGGCTCTAACCACTCAAGATGTCGAAGGTGTATTAGTGCGTAAATTCAAATGAAGTGTCTTTTACTGACAAGGGAAAAAAATCTCGATTTTATTTAAAATGAAAGCTTTTGAAATCCTGTCACTATCTCTTTTTTGGGAAACAAAATTTTAAACCAGAGGAAAATAACTCGTTCGAACATCCGTAATGATCAAGCACCTAAAACGACAGACATAGGTGAAAATGCAAAAGGAATGTATTTCACTGACAATGAAAAAAAAAACTTATTTTTAATGAGTTATAATTTATAGAAATGGTAAATTAGTTGAAATATTTCGCTAGGCAACACAGCTTTATTCTAGTGCAATTTCTATTTGGATTTTCACACAAAAAAAATGCGATTAGCAATATTGCATACATTAACTTAATTTCCATCATGTTAAAATTTCTCTTTTGCTTTTTTCCCCATTATTCATATTCCGTTTTCACAAAGGGTGCATAAACTTAGATTACCAGATAATTGCTTCACAAACCTAGTTGTATATATAATTCAATATTTTCATTATACAAATTCATTTATTTCTCTTGTGTCTCCATAAGGAAAATGATGTTAGTCATTTTCTTTTAATCTAATCTTCATTCTTAACATCTACGCTTTCCTGCATTGCAATTATTCATATTGCAGAAAAGTGTGAAAAAGATAAGCCTTAATTCTGATAACTAAATTGATATACCTTGTCGGTTAATCATGATCTCGACAGCCACTGCCTTAGGAACAGAAAAAACCTCTTCTGTACTTTTAATAATATATATATATATATATATATATATATATATATATATATATATATATATATATATATATATATATATATATATATATATATATATATATATATGTATATGAGTTGTTGACAAGCTAAATGGCATAGCAAAATGATGCTGCATCTACTAAGTTCGGATATCCGTCAAGGAGGATGTTTAAAAATCCCCCTTTGGCTTTGTTTCTGTTAATATGTGCGTGTGTGTGAGACAGGGGAATTTACATTTTGAAATCATTCTCATATGTATGAAGACGTAAAATGAAAAGAAAGTATTTAAAAGACGAAAAAAAAAATAAACAAGAAATAATAAACAACATAATCCAAAGAGTGGAACTGAAAGAAGAATTTCAGTTAAAGAACATAAACATATACATGAATAGGAATTAACAGGGAAGCAAAGAAGAGAATGAAAAGGAAGGATTAAAACTCAAAGAAAAAAGATAAGACAAAATCTACATAAAAGTATCAAACAATGTACGGACAATCGTGAATAACAAAGAAAAGGAGAAAAGAATAAAAGAAATCTAGGTACAACAGAGAATCGAGATAAAGAATAAACAAGGTGAGCGAAGATGTTGGATATACTAATGGTACGATCAAATAATTAGATTACATAAGAAATGTGAATACTGAAGGCACAGGAAATAGAAGCCATTAAATAGTAAGCAGGCGAAACATAGCTATTGCCGATGGGTATTGTAGAGAATATCATGAGTATTCTTGCATTTTTTCCTATGGAAAAAATTTAGGTTAATACAATATATACGCAAGTGTTAATTTTAGTGTATGCTATTTTCTGTGTTTGAGAAGTATGCACATCAATCATTTCACCAAATTTAAAATTCTTTACTTTTGTCAACATTTTAATGTCTACTGCCCTACTTTCATTCTTGAGCATACGGTCTCAAATTTAGTTGTTTACTGCGTTTAGTCAGTAAATTGCCTAAGGTTACATTTTCCTTAATCAGCTTTTGTAAAGAATCATGCAAATATAGCAGCTTTGCCTCATCAGTATTAAAAATATATAATGTTGTAAGTGCACTGTTTGTCAGCTTGGCTGTTCTCTGTTTTGTATCAACAGGTTTGGCGGGGAAAACAGAAAAATGAGGGAGATGGCAGCCTCAGCAAAGTCAGTTTAAAAGAATGAAGTGGAAAAAAAATGGCGAGCACAGAGATACGAAAATGATATATACTGACATAAATGTTGATAAAATCTATCCAAAATATGCACGTAATAAACAATCAGAATACAACACTGAAAGGGTAAAAATAAAATATTAAACATCCTTAAAACTATGAGCTTAAGAGGTTTATTTCAGAAACTGTTGCTGTACTTCATTACCTAATAGAAGGTGATTTTTCCTTTTCAAGGTTATAAATCACCGAACCGTATGGTTCTTTTTATCATCATTCCCACTTACGCATGAATTATCGAAAATATATCCTTCTCATTGTATACAATGCACTTTCAGAAAGACTAGGGTAATAACCCGATTTTCTATCCAGCTATGAACATAAAGGAATATAAACTACGAATACAAATGCATCGTGAGAAAAGCCGATTATCATCTATAGTATAAAGCCATTCTTTTGCATTTTCTACGATAGATTGCTAGGAGACGATTCTAATATGCAAAAATTATTTTCTTAGCCGCGAAAGTCATGAAACTGAGTTAGTCACTGTTAGCAATATTTTCTTTATAAAGAAACATTATAAGCGTTTTTTTTTCATGAAAGTGTAAAAGTAAATTGACCTTAAAATTGAAAAAAATAAAAAGAATCGCATTTGCTACTGATAAAAGAAGTATATCGTATTTTAACTTTTAGTTTCTCTCTCTCTCTCTCTCTTATCTGGGGCTTTATTTGGAAGCACGAGAGAAAAGCCAGAAGCGCATACACCTAAGACTAAACTTAGCAAAACTCCAACTTCAAAGTTTCGAGAACAGGCTTTGAAATCCTTCAAAACGTCTTGTGGTCTTCCGAGAAATGATGTATCATATTCTAAAAGCAGGGTGAAGGAGTATCTGTATAATCATAGATACGACGCGAGTTCTCTCCAAATCAGGACGAAATGGAAACAAGAAGAGAGGAAACAACATTGGACGGATGCAACCGCGAGGACAAAGGCCCCAAGGCGCCCTATGGAAACCATCCCTTAAGAGCACTTTTGTCAGAGGAAGGACCTCCTTAGAGGCTGCTTTCCTGGAGGGAGGCAGGTTTCCTGCCAGGCTAGGGAAGTGGGCCTGTGGAGGACCTGAACCACAAGGGTGAGGTGACCCAAGGTGCCCTAGGGAAAACATTTCTTAAGAGCACCTTTGTCAGGGGATGGACCTCCTCAGAGGCTGATTCCCTGGAGGGAGGCAGGTTTCCTGCCAGGATGGGGAAGCGGGCCTGTGGAGGCCTGAACCAAAAGGGTGAGGGAACCAAAGGTGCCCTAGGGAAACCATCCCTTAAGGGCACCTTTGTCAGGGGAAGGAACTCCTTAGAAGCTGCTTCCCTGGAGGAAGGCAGGTTTCCTGCTAGGCTGGGGAAGCAGGCCTGAGGAGGACCTGAACCATAAGGGTGAAAGGACTCAATGCATCCTAGGGAAACAATCCCTTAAGGGCACCTTTGTCAGTCAGGGGAAGGACCTCCTCAGAGGCTGATTCCCTGGAGGGAGGCAGGTTTCCTGCCAGGCTGGGGAAGTGGGCCAGTGGAAGACCTGAACCAAAAGGGTAAGGAGGCCCAAGGTGCCCTAGGGAAATCATCCCTTAAGGGCACCATTGTCAGGATCTCCTCAGAGGCTGCTTCCCTGAAGAGAGGCAGGTTTCCTGCCAGGCTGGGGGAGTGGACTAGGGGAAGACCTGAACCATAAGGGTGAAGGGATCCAATGCACCTAAGGGACACCATCCCTTTAGGGGACTTTTGTAAGGGGAAGGTCCTCCTCAGAGGCTGCTTCTCTTGAGGGAGGTAGGTTTCCTGCAATGCTGGGGAAGTGAGCCTGGGGAGGACCTGAACCACGAGGGTGAAGGGACCCAAGGCACCCTTGGGAACCATCCCTTAAGGGAACCTTTGTCAGTCAGGGGAAGGCCCTCCTCAGAGGCTAATTCCCTGGAGGGAGGCAGGTCTCCTGGCATGCTGGGGAAGCGGGCCTGTGGAGGACCTGAACCACAAGGGTTGGGAGACCCAAGGTGCCCTGGGAAAACTATACCTTAAGGGCACCTTTGCCAGGGGAAGGACTTATTCAGAGGCTGTTTCCCTTGAGGGAGGCAGGTTTCCTGTCATGTAGGGGAAGTGGTCCTGAGGAGGATGTGAACCACAAGGGTGAGAGGACTCAAGGCGGCCTAAGGAAACCATCCGTTAAGAGCGCCTTTGTCGGAGGAAGGACCTCCTCAGAGATTGTTTCCCTGGAGGGAGGCAGGTTTCCTGCCAGGCTGGGGGAGTGGGCTTGGGTAGGACCTAAACCACGAGGGTGAAGGGACCCAAGGCGCCATGGGGAAACCATCACTTAAGGGCACCTTTGTCAGGGGAAGGACCTCCTCAGAGGCTGATTCCCTGGAGGGAGGCAGGTTTCCTGCCAGGATGGGGGAGCGGACCTGTATAGGACCTTAATTGTGAGGTTGAGGAGACCCAAGGTGCCCTGGGAAAACTATCCCTTAAGGGAACCTTTGTCAGGGGAAGGACCTTCTCAGAGGCTGCTTCCATGGAGGAAGGCAGGTTTACCGCCAGGCTGGGGAAGCAGGCCTGGGAAGACCTGAACCACAAGGGTGACGGGACCCAAAGCGTGTAGGGAAACCATCCCTTTAGGGCACCTTTTTCAGGGAAAGGACCTCCTCAGAGGCTGCTTCCCTGAAGGGAGGCTGGTTTCCTGCCAGACTGCGGAAGTGGGCCTGGGGAGGGCCTGAACTACAAGGGTGAAGGGACTCCAGGTGCCCTAGGGAAACCATCCTTTAAGGGCACCTTTTTCAGGGGAAGGACCTCCTTAGAGGCTGCATCCCTAGAGGGAGACAGGCTTCCTGCCAGGCTGGGAAAACAGGACTGTGGACGACCTGAACCATGAGGGTGAGGAGACCAGAGGCACCCTAAGAAAACCATCCCTTAAGGGCACCTTTGTCAAGGGTAGGACCTCCTCAGTGGCTGATTCCCTGGAGGGAGGCAGTTTTACTGCCATGCTGGGGAAGCATACCTAGGGAAGACCTGAACCACAAGGGTCAAGGGAACCAAGGCGCCCTAAAGAAACCGTCCATTAAGGACACCTTTGTTAGGGGAAGGACCTCCTTTTTTTGGCTGTTTCCCAGGAGGGAGGCAGGTTTCCTGCCAGGCTGGGGAAGCAGGCCTGTGGAGGACCTGAACCATGAGGGTGAGGAGACCCAAGGAGCCCTAGGGAGACCATCCCTTAAGAGCACCTTTGTAAGGGAAGAACCTACTCAGAGGCTGTTTCCCCCGAGGGAGGCAGGTTTCCTGCCAGGCTGGAAAGCTGGCCTGGGGGGGGACCTGAACCACAAGGGTGAGGGGACCTAAGGCAACCTAGGGAAACCATCCCTTACAGGCACCTTTATCAGGAGAAGGACCTACTCAGAGGCTGCTTCCCTGGAGGAAGGCAGGTTTCCTGCTACGCAGGAGAAGCAGTACTGTGGAAGACCTGAACTACAAAGGTGAAGCGACCCAAGGCGCCCTAGGGAAACCATCCCTTAAGAGCACCTTTGTCAGGGGAAGGACCTCCTTAAAGGCTGCCTCCTGAGAGGGAGGCAGGTTTCCTGCTAGGCTGTGGAACCGGGCTGTGGAGGACCTGAACCAAAAGGGTGAGGAGACCCAAGGTGCCCTAGGGAAACCATCCCTTAATGGCACCTTTGTCATGGGGAGGCCCTCCTTAGAGGCTGCTTCCCAGGAGGGAGGCAGGTTTTCTGCCAGGCTGGAGAAGCGGGCATGGGGAGTGCCTGAACCACAAGGGTGATGCTACCTAAGGTGCCCTAGGGAAACCATCCCTTAAGGGCACCTTTGTCAGTGGAAGGACCTCCTCAGAGGCTGCTTCCCTGGAAGGTGGCAGGTTTCCTGCCAGGCTGGAGAAGTGGGCCTGTGGAGGACCTGAACCAGAAGGGTGAGGAAACACAAGGCGCCCTAGGGAAACCATACCTTAAGGGCACCTTTGCCAGTGGAAGGACTTCTTCAGAGGCTGCTTCCCTGGAGGGAGGCAGGTTTCCTGCCAGGCTGGGGAAGCGGGCCTGGGAAGTACCTAAACCTCAAGGTGAGGGGTCCCAAAGCACCCTCGGGATGAAGAGCTTAACATTGGGGTTTATACTGAAAAGTAATGCGTTGGTAAAGAATGTGATAAAAAGTGGAGTAGGGAATAATAGAAATATTAAGGAAAAGGTAAGGAAATCATTAAAATAAGATTTTCCATGTGGTGTCAAACATTAACAAATAATTGATAGTTCATGCTATCTTCTTCATTGTGTCCTTGTGATATTACAAGGGCACTGAAGATGCCAGCAGAGGCTGTGGTAAACTTAAAGCGTTATTGTGTTAATTGTTCATATGTAAAAGTGCGTATATAACATGAAGACAATTAAAAAGAAATTTCACTTAATGGTTCTTTTTCTCCTAATTATTATTAATAATAATAATAATAATAATAATAATAAACTTATTATAAATTGATTTTATCGAAAAGAAGTAGTCTCCATACCATTCGTTTAGTTTTAAGTACAAAGATATTCAACTCAGATTTACTCAGAGAGAGAGAGAGAGAGAGAGAGAGAGAGAGAGAGAGAGAGAGAGAGAGAGAGAGAGAGAGAGAATGTATGCCCTGACGATTTAACGGAAGTAGTGCATTTATTGAAGGCCTTTTGCTACAACGGAAGGAGATAAAAGACTTAATATAGCCCCAGGCATAAAGCAGCTGAGCCAAAGAAAAACCAAATGCTAGTATACGGATAAAGGTCCATAATAAGGTGAACGCCTCTGCCTCTTCTTTACTCAGGTGAACCGAGAGAGCACTCTAATGGCTCATGATGTCACGACTGGTGAACCTCACACGCTGCCCTCAAAAGCCACCCGGAAGTGAGTTAAGTGCAAAGACAGTTAGCTGAGGCAGGCAGGAGAGACTAAGAACTGACGAGACAATTAGAGAAGGGTCATGTGAAAGCAGTTTGGTTTGGCGATACTGGTACAGGGTTAGTGGACAGAATATAAAATGATAGACAATTTGCAAAAGGAGAATGCAAGACAAAGAAGATGAATAAAAAATATGTGGGTGTGATAGCAACCTTCCGGGGAAGAAAAAAGAATGAAAATGGGATAGGTTCAAATATGCGTGGTGGATTAAAAAGATGAAAACACACACATACACACACACACACTCACGCACACACACACACACAAACACACTAATATAGAGTGCTTGACAACATTAGTGTCAGTGTGATGTTTGATGGGAGAACTCGGTTCAAGATAAAGGGAAATTTAGTGATAAATTGTTGAAAAGAATTATGAAAAAAATGGAATACATGAAGAAACAGTGGTGTAGGACTGAAAAACAACTTTTATAACTAAATGCCCAGAAACATTGCAAATGACTCTCTTTTCGGGAAAAAATTCTAAACCGTATAAAATCACTAGAACTTTCTTTGTTATAAAATCATGGACACTGTAACTCTGATGATATAAATCAAATAAAAAACGAACCATAAGGCGACGTTAAAGAAAGTTTCCTTTCACGTTAATGCACGCGATATTCCTGCAGGATATCAATTACTTGTCAAATGGGTCGAGCAGGAATTATTGTCTCTGTAGCTCTATTGTTACAGAATTAGGGAACTTGCATAAATAAAAAAAAAATAATTTTCAGAATTCTTTTCTGAAGCAATCTCACAGCCTGGTGCCAAAACTACTCAGTTCTATGGTGCAGCATTAATGGACATAATTTCGAAAACTACTCAAACGGCCCCAATCCTTCTACAAGGGTAGTTAGCAGCAGTAAAAGGAACAGATGCATATTGTGTATGTGTGTGCGTGTGTGTGTGTGTGTGTGTGTGTGAATATGTGCGTGTAATGATGCCGCTGGAAAATTATTAACAGCGTAATACAGGAAGTGTTCCCCGCTGATTTAAAGCTGATATAAAATGGATTATCTGAAAAAGAACAAAATTAAATAACTGGACAAATGTAATCCTCTAGAAATATTTTTTTCCATAATAGCAATCAATCTATTACTTGGTACTAAGTGGTTTCTATACACAATTTCATGATTATTTTTCTTTGAGGAGAGAGAGAGAGAGAGAGAGAGAGAGAGAGAGAGAGAGAGAGAGAGAGGAGAGGAGAGGCAGGCCAACACTGTTCGTGAACATCTCACCTAAAAAGAAACACAAAATTTTAAACCCACAGAAGACACTATTCCAAACATGCACACAGCAAAATACTGTGAGGTTGCACTTGGCAAGAATGAAGCCATTTGCATTCCGAGTGCTTCCAAACGCGTCAAAACCAGAGGAGTGGGTGGGTGTCTTTCGAAGTTGTCTTCATTCTCATGAAGATTTTTCCAGTACCCTTTCCGCATAAAGAAAATGGTTCGTTCGGAAAAATATGAAAAATACCCTTAAATGCTTCGGTGCATGTTGCGTTTACGATATAAGTGACCTCGTATGTACATCGACCATACTTTTAAAAACAAAGAATTTTACGCCCCAGCGGCAGATTCTGCTTACGTTGATACAGCTGTTGGGGAAAGAGGATCTTTACGTGGCATTTTTATGAGGGATTTACAAAACAATATTAGACAAAAAAGAAATCTGTCATTCGAGCAAGATACTTCATACTAAAAGGCTGTGAATGGCATGGGGAAATTCTGTCACTTTTGGGATAAAGCGGAATGACTTGAATATTGAGATTGCCGGTTTGTTTCATTGTAGTTTTGTATACAAAATGTCGCGTATGAAACCCTATGAGAATGTAAATGTTAATGGTTTGTAACGTGAACTGTATGTAAACGTGTTCATATTTTCTCCTAATTGCGTAGTGTTGGAGCTTTTGCATTAAGAGGGGAAAGAAATAAGCCTTTTTTTTTAATAAAACCATTCATATTGCAGTGGTACAGGTTTAGAGAACTCATATCGCGTTGTTTAAATTCAACCAGGACCCAAATATAATGCAGATGAGAGTGGTACTAAGGAAGCAAAGTTCGAAATCGAAATAATGGCTTTTCCGGAGGCCTTATCAACTATATGCTAAAGCACTATGGCCAGGGGACCAGAAACGTTAGCTCAGTATCTTCAAGAAAGATAAACATCTAATTCACTTTAACAATATCAATTATAGCATAAAGAGCTCACCGGTGTTGTACAGTAGTTTTCACAGTTGAATAGAACTGTCATTTTGAAAGGAAGATTTGCCTCGGCACCTTCCAAACTCAACAGTTGTCTGCTAGTTTTACTCCGCTTGAAGACAGTTCCCCTTTTGTTGCTGATCCATTCAAATAAATTAAATGTCATATATAATGGGCTACCTTAAGCCTTCATTGGCAATTGAAATGGGCGCACTTAAGTCCTAAATTATCCTTAGGTATGACAGATTTTGACCGTGCAGTTCAACAAAATTGTCATTGCCGTACTCGGAACTGATGTCATGTTGAGCGGTTATTACTGACAGTTGACTGAGGCTAATCGTAAATCAATTCAAGAGTTGGCACAAAACACACACGTATGTATGTATATATATATATATATATATATATATATACATACAGTATATATGTATATATATATATATGTGTGTGTGTGTGTGTACACACATAAGTATATATACAAACGTGTGATTGGGAATTATTTAGTTACCCACGGTGCATATGTGTGCACATGAAAATAAACAAAAGTATGTTCGTTTCGTTTTTAAAAGCACATGTGATGAAGTATAGTACGTACGTACAAGGCTGTGATACATTTCGTTTCGATTTTAGATTCATAGTAATTCAAATCTTCAGATTATTTAATGAAGTTGAAATTAATTTCAAGTGGGTAAGCCAGGTAAATAAAATTAAAAACATACATATTATATAAAAAAGAAATACATACATACATATATATATTTATATATATTTTTTTTATTTATTTATATATATGCAAACATACACGCACACACACACACACACACACACACACACACACACACACACATATATATATATATATATATATATATATATATATATATATATATATATATATATATATATATATATATATACGTGTGTGTGTGGTTAGCTCTGTGTGCGGTGGTACGGGAGCGCGTTACGTATGTGAGACACATACTGAAAAGTAAATGGTTAAGGACAACATTTCGTCATTTATAACGGAGCGGTGACAAAAACACATCGTCGCCATACAAACACTGTGGACATTAGTGCACTTAGAAAAATGTATACCAAAACTGCGAATGAGTAAATTCACACCAGAACAGTCGACAGGAGGAGCTCAATGTTTTTAGGCTAGGAAAAGGGCGTACCAGTGATAGTGTGATGTCCACTCATCAAAGAGCAAGCTTTATGGAGGACTTTGAGGAATTATTTCGCAGAAAGAAATTTACTGACCCATTTTAAGTGTTTATTTTATGTAAATCTAAGAATGGCTGCTTCGGGTATACACCGGTCTACGGCATTTGTATGTGTTTTCAACTAATGATTGTTAACTTTATCTATAGATGGGGTGACGAGAGAAAGCAGAAAAATACATGAAATGTATTGTACAGCTGTGGTACATGAAATGGTGTAACGTAAATGGAGGAAGTATTAGCTACAATTAGCTGAAGGTACAGAGCCATGTGACAGAGCTTACAAGGCAAGAGGAAGTAAAACAAGGAAGTGGAAGACAAACGAATAGAACAAGGTACTAAAGAGGGCAGGAGGATGTCAACAATTAAACTAATCATAAAGTCGAGACTACAGGTATTTGTTATTTTTTGCAGATGTGAGGTGGGTGCCAAAACAAGTGACAAAGAATACTTGGAATTCGAAATGAAAAGATGTGTAGATGTTAAATAAAAAAAAAATGTTAGATGCCAGTGTGATGAATTGCCAGAATGCTTAATGCTTAGAGAATGCACTTATGAAAAATATACACGATGAAGGAGGTGATAAAAAGTATGTTAAAAAGTTCCATTAAAGTAATGTTATAGTAAAAAAGCTTTCCAGGAAGCCTGCCAACGTAAACCGAATACGGGACAATTGGTTGGAGAAGAATAGCCATATATTGGAAGCCTTTGAAGAAAGGGTACATGAAAAGGCAAAGGTGTTAGGACATGAGAACATAAATATTTAGTAAAGGAAAAGTGTGGTAAACACACTGGTGATAAGCCAGTGGCTTCGCAGAATTACTGATGATCAGAGAGATTAATGGTCGAGATATTCTTCACTCGTTCGGGGGCGTAGAGGGACGTGTGAGGCTAAAGGCCGTTAACTGTTTGGATTTTTACTTCAAGCACACTTGTACACACACACACACACGCACATACACACACACACACACACACACAAATATCTATCTATCTATACATACAAACAGCATATATGTGATACTGGTATTATTTCCGAGGTAGAGCGAATTGGATATTAAACGACATTTGTAGCTTAATGTTTGTGGATATATATATATATATATATATATATATATATATATATATATATATATATATATATATATATATATATATATATATATATACAGTAATCTGTTAATCAATCAATCCTTCGATCAATGCATTACGAACCAGAGAAAGACTATACAAGGAAAAGGAAGCAATGAAAAAGGAGTAACGAAAGTAAATTTAGATGGCATAAACATGGAAGTGGTTGAATAACAGAGATATATTGCGAAAAAAATAGAATTAATGGCGAGAAGATGAAGGAA
Source organism: Macrobrachium rosenbergii (assembly GCA_039081455.1). Taxonomy (NCBI): domain Eukaryota; kingdom Metazoa; phylum Arthropoda; class Malacostraca; order Decapoda; family Palaemonidae; genus Macrobrachium; species Macrobrachium rosenbergii. Next base: position 30,651 of record JANJGK010002998.1, on the reverse strand, counting down.
ATAGTAAGTCATGGAAGTAAAGTTGGTATGCTTAAAGTGACTGTCAGCCTCCGATTCTTTACTGAAACGAAACAAAGGCTTTAATTAAGTTATTTTGGGACTAATAATCATGAAACAGAAAAACAATATAAAACGAAAGCAAAAGGCCATTATCTACCTGTGGCATCAGGCAAAAAATACAAAAAATTGCGAGATAAAGGAAAATGAAATAAGTTTTGTAATATAAACTTAAACAACATATATTCCGAGGTGTGTCATGGCTTAATTTCCAGAGCGGAAATGCAAAAGAGTGAGCCAGAGTCCAAGTGGGGCAGAAACAACGTTTTTGTTGCCAGGAAATGTTGCTGTTCTTGTGTTTCACAAGAGTTTAATTTTGTCCTTGTGATTGACTGCATTTTGCAACACATGAATTTGGAACAATAATTTCCTCTGTGCCATTTTGCATAACTAGCATTACCATTTGCTAACTTTATCGTAAACATTTGTTTCACTGTATTCATAAAATATGAAGGAGCATTATTAAATTGGCTAATGTGTGGTCATATATTAAACTTTCTTGTGTTAGTACTCATTTATATATAAAACAGTTTCTGAAAAAAAGGCGATTTACGTAAAAGCAGCACACCTCTCCTACTACAGACTAACATGTCATCTATTAGACTCCCCAAACGAAACGCATTATGAACGACATCAGTTAATATAGCCTCAACAAAATTCCTTAGACAGCTGTTTTGCATCTAGAGGTATTTGTTTGCTGTACTGGATCACGTTTAAGAAATGATTTTGTTGTAACTTTGTTTGTGAGAGTATTCTTGAAGTGGCCGCTGCGTTAGCGCAAAGGGCTGTCATGATGCCTGAAGAGAAGTGATGTTCTGTTACGAAAGTTATCTGTGAATCGAGGCTCTCACAGTTTCTGTTAGAAGGAATGTCTTTGCTCAGCGTTTGGTTGGGCAGTTCTTGTGTGCGTTGATTATGTTTTTTTTAAGTTTATGTTTTCGATAAATGCTTAATGAAATTTTACAGCGTGGCTGAATAATCCCTAATCCTTAAATACTGCAGTAAAGTTTTTGTGTCTCCTTTCGAAAGTCTCTCTCTCTCTCTCTCTCTCTCTCTCTCTCTCTCTCTCTCTCTCTCTCTCTCTCTCTCTCTCTCTCTCTTGAGAAAAAAGATACAGACAACAATCTGTTAGGGTAACGATTAATACATAAAGATGTTAATTGCCATTGTGCAGAATAAAAAGGTGACTAATAGAGCTTGGGTTGAAACTTTTGAATTGATGGAAAACTTCGTGGAATGAAATAGTATTTTTTTAGGTATAAGAGTGAAGCATTGTTGTGATAACTTACAGAGCGGGATAAAGGGCGTATTTGATTTATAATAATTAACCAGCTATTAGGAAAGCTGTATAGTGTAATAGAGGAACATAAGAATGTTATCTGAAAATCTTATGAAAGAATGTCATTCATGCAGTGATTGACTACTTTTGCTTTGGAATTCTAATATGATTTTCAGACTTGAATCAATCATTCATTAAATAAACGCGCAACCGTTAAATACAGAACTTTTGAAATTTTGTATTAAATGAATGTGCATTACACACACACACACACACACACACACACACATATATATATATATATATATATATATATATATATATATATATATATATATGTACAGTATATAATATATATATATATATACACACACACACACACATATATATATATATATATATTATATATATATATATATTCATAATAAGAGGGCGGATATCTTTGTATCTGATTTACATGAGAGAAGCTACGTAACTGAGGGATATTTTCCATACAATGCCATTCACACCTTTGTTAAATATTTTTTGCAAAAAGAAAATAAGATATCCTGAACAGTTCTCCCACAGTTACTATCTTTTCAAGAATTGTATATTTCTCAAGCAGTAATAAAAAAAAAAGGATATCGGCATGACGGAATGAGTGCAAGAACTTAACAAAATTCTTGGGTATTATGTTGGTGGAGGAGAGGCGCGCTTCCCTAAACCCGGGACGATAAATATATTTTATTAGTATGAGCAACACTTTTATTGGGCCATTTCTATTAGGTTTGGTGTTATAACCACTTAGTTTTATTCCAAACAGATGTTTTTATAGAAAAACAGTCTGATGAATTCCACGAGCCAATCAATATCACAGTCGTATATCCCGTTTTTTTTTTTTTTTTTAGTAGCAATGGCGTCTGAGAAAAAGAAAATCGCTCGTGTTACCAGACCGGAAAATCACTATTGTCAAAACCTTCTTGACCTTAACGCTACCTAGAAAAATATGACCGCATTTCGTGGAAGTAAACTGAATTGAATATAGATTTGAGGCCAAAGGCCAAGCACTGGGACCTATAAGGTCATACAGCGCTGAAACGGAAATTGACAGTAAAAGGTTTGAAAGGTGTAATAGGAGGAAAGCATCGCAGTTGCCCTATGAATCAACTGTTAGGAGGGTTGAGGAAAGTAATATGGAAGATTTTAACATTAATCGTGGTAATTTGGAGAAGTATCACAAAGTATGCACAAAGAAGATGGTAAAATTAATTTTCCCGTCCAGAAAATATAAATCGAGAAGGGAAAACTGGGGAATACGAACTGCAACCACGAAACCGGAGAATAAAAATTTCAAATCATTCAATTTATGGCGAAGAATACAATGGAACGATTTCTTGAAAACGGTACTGAGAGCACTCTACTGATATTTTGATAATACAATTCTGGTAACATTTGATTTCCTCCCTTTATTTCATTCCGTACCTAAATCTTTATCCTGAAATTACATAATTAACGCTAATCTTCATTTTTGGGTCATAGAGAGCTGAAACTTAAAAGTGAATAAAAAAATGATAAACCTTCCGATCACACGCACACAGTTTGTTGCCAAAACGTATTTGCTAACTGCGACACACTTAATGTAAACATTAGCAGGAACTATTTCTAATAAGTTGGGCACTGCGCCGTAAAGCTGTTCTTTATCCTTCGTACATTTGCTCACAATGCCTCAGTTATTCCCAAACTGAAAACACAGATAATAGCGCTTATTGATTTCCATTACCGAAACAATGGCGACAGCCATCTGGGAATTATGTGTAATATTGGTTAGTTAGAACATTACTGTTTGCTCATTGCATTCACAAGTGGCATCGTAGATTACGAAATCCAGTCCTTTGTGTCTTCCTCCACTGTCTTCTCTCAAAGGAGTAAGTTACCCGAAAGCTTTTGATGCAGAAGCATACGGGTACATTAAAATTAAGTTTTGGTACATGAGGAATTGGAATTGTAGGTTGAAACCTGTCATTCATGAACTACCTGAGGTATTTACTGAATAAAAATTTTGGAAGGCAAATTTCAAAAATGTACTTTCTAAGACTTTCCACGCCATTGTGAAAGTGAGTGAATCCAACCGCAGTAAAAACGCTGTAAATTTCAAATAAAAAAAAACGCAGGCACTGTAAACATTATAACTAAGGTTTCTTTGCAGGATACGGAAGATGGAAAATGTTGGTCAGATATGGTTATTAGAACAACTAAAAACAAGTAAAAAATGCGTCTAAGTTTCTTTGGCACGGCGTATAATCAAGGCCACCGGAAACAGATCTATCTCTCAGTACTCCCGCTATGATGCTGTATGAGCCGCGACCCATAAAACTTTAATCACGCCCCGGTGGTGGCCTATCCTACATCGCTGCCAGAAGCACGATTATGGCTAACTTTAATAACCTTAAATAAAATAAAAACTACTGAGGCTAGAGGGCTGCATTTTGGTATGTTTGATAATTGAAGGGTGGATGATCAACATACCAATTTGCAGCCCTCTAGCCTCAGTAGTTTTTAAGATCTGAGGGCGGAGAGAAAAAGTTCTGACAGAATAAAGTGCGGACGGACAGACAAAGCTGGCACAACAGTTTTCTTTTACAGAAAACTAAAAGCCAAGTAGTTGTTTTCGTGTTCGATAGTAAACTTAATATGAGAGTACAAATTATATTAGCAAATTCTAAAAGTTGCTCAGCAGCAACCCCTTTTGGAAAAAGAATAAAGTACCATTCACATAAAGTTTGTAGTAAACAGGAGACGTTCCTCCAAATGCCACTCAGAATTTTTGCTCAAACTGGACTCAAATTAGAGCCCATGGCGAGCGACCCCGTCAGTCGGTCTGTAAAGGTTCCTTTTAAAGGGTTAAGCAAACAGTTGCGCAGCACAGCAAAGCTTGAAAGGTTACTGAAACCCCCTCAGTCAAAACTTTGATAGATAGAACCAGGTTCACCAAAAATCTCTAAGTAGCTTTGACTGCAACGGTACAATAATAAACAAGGTAAAAATTCGCCGAAGTTCCGAAGTTTCTTCGGCGCAATCGAGTTTTGTGTACAGCGTCTAGTCACGACCCCCGAAAATACGTCTCATCTTTCGGTGGTCTCAGTATAATGCTGTATGAGCCGCGGCCCATGAAACTTTCAGCCACGGCTCAATGGTGGCCTGTCCTATAAAGTTACCAGACGCACGATCGTAGTTAATTTTAACCTTAAATAAAATGAAAATTACTGAGGCCAGAGAGCTGCAATTTGGTATGTTTGATGATTGGAGGGTGGATGATCAACATACTAATTTGCAGCCCTCTAGCCTCAGTAGTTTTTAAGACCTGAGGGGGACAGAAAAGTGCGGACAGAAAAAGTGCGGACCGACAGACAAATAGCCATCTCAATAGTTTTCTTTTACAGGAAACTAAAAGAGAAGTAACATCGAGGCTAACCATATACAGTTCAGAGTCTTCGGTAATGATATCACTCGTTGCAGAAAAAAAAAGTAGCAACAATGGAACGAAATACTATTAAGCTTTTTGTAACTGGCCTTATGTACGAGACCAGAACAAGACTTAGAGGAACAGAATACCTTCCTTATGAACTTTACGTAAGCCATATAATACTTTGCGAGACGAAACAGACGCAATAAGATCAGAATACGTATGATCATTGTTGCAACATTTTTTTTCTGAACATTATTTTTCTCTTCCTAACTCAACCGTGGAAATAAAACTGATGAGCTGAAATTGCAAGTGGAGCCTAACCGATTCTGAGATTTGTGTCATAGATATCCAAAGCAACTCAAACTTGCCAAAACAAACGCACTAAAACTGGATTGACTGCCACGATTCAAAATACCGCCTACAGTCAAGCAATAATTTCAATTAGGCTTCACCGATGCCTTCGCAGCAACCTGAATTTTGAGTTATGAATTAATCTTTCCTTCCTGCGGAATATCGTGAATTATCCGTCGAACTGAGCACTAATGAGAATCAAACATTACAGATACAGACATTATCTTTAATGGACTTAATCTCTTAGATAAAATATCACTTTAAGTGCTGGGGTTTATTCGAATATGGACCTAAGTGATTTTGAAATAAATAATATCTTGAACATTAAATGCACGTGTAACAGGAACATATACTTTCAAAGATGAATGTCAAAAGAAACCTTCATTTGTCGATGACCTAAAATGAAATAAATCACATTAACTTAAAACTATTGAGATGTTAATCAGTGTCTTGGTTTATTTACTTATAATAGGTCGATATCTAAAATCTAAAAAATGTTAAGTAACCGCAGGATATATGCTGAATAACTGATCACCAGCATGCCTGAGAGGTTTCGTTATTGGTGGAATTAACGTAAACCATTTAAGTTTTCCACGTGGGAAAATATTACCTAGCGACAAATGTGAATCAATAACAAATGTCATATCAACTCTCTCTCTCTCTCTCTCTCTCTCTCTCTCTCTCTCTCTCTCTCTCTCTCTCTCAGTACACATGCACGCGAAAACACATACATGAGAACAACTGGTTATTTAGAATAAAAATTTCATCACCGTTTGAACTGAACTCCATGTCATTAGCTGGTAAACTCGGGTATGCGTGTGTGTGTGTATATATCTGTATATACATATATATATGTATATATATATCTAACTATATATGTATAAATATATAGTTAGATATATATATATATATATATATATATATATATATATATATATATATATATATATATAGCAAGAAGGCACTAAAGCAGACAGCTTGGTACATGGTTTTCCTTTACTCAGGGCGGCCTACGTTTCGAGATCCCTGTCTCATCCTCAAGGCTAAAAATACAAAGTAAAATATACAAATACAGCAAGAAGATATAGGATATATGTACAAATAAAATATGATAAAGTAAAACATCAGTAAAAAAAGTAAACCTAAAATAAAATTGTTAAAAAAAAGAGGATGAGACAAGGATCTCGAAACGCAGGCCGCCCTGAATAAAGGAAAACCATGTACCAAGCTGTTTGCTTTAGTGCCTTCTTGCTATTTTGCTGAGGAATAGCCTCGATTTCACACCAATATATATATATATATATATATATATATATATATATATATATATATATATATATATATATATATATATATATATATATACATATACACACAAACTTTTGTGCGTTAGAGAGAGAGAGAGAGAGAGAGAGAGAGAGAGAGAGAGAGAGAGAGAGAGAGAGAGAGAGAGAGATTTCCCAAAGAGGTAGGTTTCGACATTCTCATTCAAATATTTCTGCAATAATTATAAAAACTGCGAGTGTCCCAATCCCACACTCTCTCTCTCACTCTCTCTTACTCTCTCGCAGTTCTTCTGTGTTTAATAAAGCTTTTAATGGATGTAATCTATTTTTTAGAATTCTTGGCTAAAATGGAAAATGAAGGTCGACGTTCATCGTATGTAAGCTGTTGCAAAGTTTAAATGAACTACCTTAATTCATACTGTAATTTGGACATAATACAAATTAAACAGTTCTACTGAGTTTCAATGGAAATAAGGTAAATACTGCAATTTTACCCTCAATTACACTAACTCCTGAAGTTAAACCTACAATTTCAATTACTGTTGTAATCAAAACATCAAATATATTACCGGTAACGTGTTAGTTTAACTCTGTCCCATGAAATGCGCAAATGTTTTGTGGAATTAAACCAGTTCAATTCCAGCTCCCTTTACAAAATGTGCACCAGTGTAATTTGATCGTGTTGATTACAAAACATAACTTATTATACTTTTAGCTCGCAGATTATACATTTGCATATATATATATATATTATATATATATATAATATATATACATATATATATATATATATATATATATATATATATATATATATATATATATATATATATATATATATAATATACATACATAATATGTATATAATGTTTGTGTATAAATTTATATATAATGTATATATATACATACATATATATCTTCTTCGTTTATATATATATATATATATATCTGTATATATCTGTATATATACACACATTATACATAATAATAATAATAATAATAATAATAATAATAATAATAATAATAATAATAATAATAATAATAATAATAATAATAATAATATTCTTTATTGCAGCTCAGGGCCATATACATGGAATATAAAAATACAATACACACAATCTAGATGCATAAGATAACATGATATGATAAAAATAATAATGGGCAGTATCCACACAGTTGCTGAAGAAGTAGAAGCAATAGAATTCACAATAAGGGTAATAACAGTAATTATGTGGAGAAAAATAGTAAAAAAAATATTAAAATTATAACAATTAAAAATGCAGATTGCAGACGAGTAATTTCCAGCTAGGGACCTTAGGTGGTTACATAAGTCAGGTCCAGAAGGCTAAATATTTGAATTGAAAATTGCAAAACTCTACAATGATATTATTCACAGCTGTGATAAAAAAGGAAGAATACCAATAATAACAAGAAACGTAGAAACATAATAATAATAATAATAATAATAATAATAATAATAATAATAATAATAATAATAATAATAATGACAGATTCTGGAGATGACACTTCAATCGCAAAAACAGAGAATAAATCATTTAAGGAACAGACGCCTCATTATCCCATCTTTCCCATAATTTAGATCTTCTTCTTGCCTCACTGCTCTGGATGCTTTGAATGAGCGCATTGCAGCTGTTTCTCAGTCGGATGATCAGACTGGACATTGTTCGCCAAACAATGATTTTCAAGTTTTCCACGTGATTTTCTATGAACATCTGCGTGGCTGAGTGATAGCGAGGAGTGTTTGTGAGTCGTCTCAGAATGTCATGGTGAAAAACACTGATACGTTTATGGTCTCTCGGGTATAGTTCGTCCAAAGGGAACACCCATATATACTGTAGCAGTACGAGCGGAAGAGCAGCAGTTTCGTGCCTCGGTGACAGAAGGCAAACCTCCTTGCAATCATGTTGCCAGTTGCGCATAGTTTACGACGCCTCTGTTCTATGTCTGCCGTATCTTTTAGGTCGTCCGTGACAATGTGGCCTAAATAAGGAAATTCATGCACGAATTCCAGACGATGATTTCCGAGGAAAATTTGCAGTTCTGCAATATGCTTGAGCGATCTCGGGAGCAGCGACATACACTGGGTCTTGATTTCATTGTATAGGATATCAAATTCCTCTGCATATTGGCTGCAGGTGTCGATGAGTCAGTGGAGACCTTGCACTGATGGGGAAATCAGAACCATATCGTCGGCGTAACAGAGGTTGTTTATTGTTGTTTCGTTGATAGTGCATCCGATTGGGAGTGAGTTCAGTTTGACATCCAGGGCATCTGTGTACGTGTTAAACAGGTAAGGAGAGAGAATGCCCCCTTGCCGGAGCCCGTTTAGGGAGCCGAAGGTGTGTGACAGTACGTGACCCCATTTGACATAGAACTGCTGTGTGGAGAACCAACAACATAAAATGCCAATTAGATATAGAGGTGTGCCTCGTTTGTGCAGCTTCAGGAAGAGCTTCAGGTAGTTGACTCTGTCAAATGCTTTTCTCACATCTACAAAACAGGAAAACAGCAATTCTTTCAGGATACAGATGCAGTTGTCGGTTGAGTGGCTTGCTTTAAAGCCGAACTGGTTGTCAGTATTGTGTGGAAAGGGGAGAAGTCTCACTAGAAGAACAGACTCAAGTATCTTCGACGCAATTGTAGTAATTGCAATCGGGCGATAATTGCCAGGGTCAGCTGCATCCTTTAGCTTGTTTTTTTATTAACGGTATCAAGTGAACTAAGAGTAGGGAGTCTGGGAGAAACTGGTGAATTATGCAAGCATTGAATGGAGCAGCTAGTAAAATGTAAATTATCGGATGGCAGAATTTGAAAGCAGACCATGGCAGCCGGGCGATTTATTATTAGGTAGGTTGTTTATGGCATCGCTGATGTTACCTGGCGTTATACGATCGGCGAAATGAAACCGAACGTCATCAGTAAGGAGGTTATCTACATCTCTTCGGGAGTCTTCATCGTTTATGCAACTCAGGATAGTGCTGAAGTGGTCGCCCCACATTCTTGCGATAGCCTCGTTACCGACGGCATCTCCTACTCTCTGTGATAGCTTTTTATTTTTGGGATTTAGGGATTGAATGTCTTTCCAAAGACGAGGGTAATCGCCAGATTCTAATTTTCTGGACATTGCATCAGCTCTTAGGTGCTTTTCATTCAGTCTGCAGTGCTTAAGGGCAAGTTTGAACTGCGCTCTCGCCTGCCTCATCAGCAGTGCAAAGTGTCCTTCCCTTGGGCTACCATTTTGCCTCCACAGTAAAAACAGTTCTCGTGAATGTGTATACAAATCTTTAACCAAGTCATTCCATCCAGGTATATTACGAGAGTTGCCTTGACGAGATCTGAAGGTATCCCTGCCGGAGGCAAGCATAGCGAAAATTATATTAGAATAGAATTCTTTCAGATCTCTCTTGTGATGGTCATTTCTACATTTTGGGTTAGTGCACAATAAGGCGTCTGCCGGTTGAACTATTGACCGCAGCCTGGTTTCCGTAGTTTCCCTAAAGGATCTGGTTTTCTGCTGGTTTTTTTAAATCCCAGTTAACAGCAGGTGAGCTATCTATCAGTTAGGGGGTTCACGGTAGGGAGGGATGGGGTACTGAATGACACCTGTAAGGAGATGTGATCATAGTCCATTGCAAGATCGTAGCGAATGTTGCAGGTCACAACAGAATCATGAAGTTGCGGAGACGTGATGCAAAGGTCCAGGAAGGAGATTGTAATTGTGTTCGTTCTATTTTGTACATAGGTTTAGGAGGAGGGAGGGAGGAGCATTACATCGCTAATTTGGAGAGCATGATCTTGGCAGAAGCGAGAAAGTTCGTTATAAAATTGTTTTGTGGGGTGAGAATTAAGGTCCCCAATTATACAAATAGGATCAGGAGTAGAATCGTGAATAATGCCTAGGATCATGCAGTAATGATCAAAATTGTTGTTATTTTCCCAGGGCATATAAACATTACTTATTAAGATCTTAGAGTCCCCTACTGTCACTTGAAGCCCCAGCAATCTATCACTCCTATAGGTCAACACATTCACCATACTGTCTAACGATTTGTGCCACAGGAAAGAAAGGCCCCCTTTCGGGCGACCGGCTACGATGTGATCTGCAAACTTGCATCGATGAGGTCGAGAAAGCTCTGAAGTCTTCATGCACTGAATCGCAGATGGCACGGTCATGTGGCCAGAGGAGCGTTTCTTGTAATGCAATGATGCCTTTGAAGTCTTTGCGGACAAGTCAGAAGTCACTGAATCATTGAAAAACCGGTTGCACAGACAACTATCATAAAATCATTCTTTCATGTGTCGACTGCCTTACACACTTTCAGTGAGTTCTGACTTGTCCTTAGCGATCTATTGTCAGAGAAGGGAAAAATAACTTTGAGAACAGGATGGAGTCGAATGTTCAAATCATTCGTATAATTGTGTGTATGGTTATATATCCACGTTCTTTATTTACACGTTTAGTATTATAGCTTATACATCGGGAGACAGAAGTTTTATATATACTGTTAAATGATTTGTATACATGGTTCCAGTTGGATATTTTCTCTTCATTTTGAATATTTAATATAGTTTATACAGAGGGAGACAGAAGTTTTATATATACTGTTAAATGATTTGTATACATGGTTCCAGTTGGATATTTTCTCTTCATTTTGAATATTTAATATAGTTTATACAGAGGAAGACAGAAGTTTTATATATACTGTTAACTGATTTGCATACATACTTCCAGTAGGATATTTTCTCTTCATTTTGAATATTTTCTTTAACCAATTGCAACTGATGGGTCAGTTAATTCTGTTCAGTGAAAAACATTGTTGTTTGAGGAACATCTTCAGAAATGCATATACTCGTATGCTCCACAGAGAAAGGTTTTAAGCATAAATTATGTTCGGCTGAACCGGAATGCTCAGTATTTGTTATTCCAAAAACTAAGATAAACAATATGAAAGTTATTGAGTAACAACATAATGTAAAAGTGGGTAGTAAAACTGATAAATTACCTCAATAAGCTACAAGCCACGAAACTTGATTATTCACCTGGAAAAACTTTCTGAATCTAATGGGTTACATCTTTCATGCTTCGGCAATATAATGAAGATTTGAGCGCATAAATGAGCGTGATACTAACTACCTTTTTATTTGGAAAGAATCAATAATAGATTAAACAGATTAGATGTAACTTCTGAGCCTATGGCTCAGTTTAATCTAATAACAAAATTTTCTTTAAATAGTGAAATGAAATTCCCTTTTAACGGATGCAGTTACTAGACACTGTATTGTGCCCATTTTCTAATTGCAATTTCCTTGTTCACAAAAGCAACAATGTTCGGTGAACAGTCCCCGATCCATGTTCATAAATTCTGGGGTAAGCCTTTGCCTCATGAAAAAGGAGAAGCTTTATATGGATAACTGAACGGGTTTTACAAAGAAAGGAGTCTTAGTTTCAAAACTAGACTGGTGAGCCAGTTTATAAAAGAAAGTATGGCTTACTTTATCTTAGTGCGGCATTATGTACAAGTACATTTAGTCAGACAACAAGACAAAGACTTTGTTTCGTGTATATAAGGATTAAGTCTCCCATATACAGTATACACACACACACACACACACACACACACACACACACACACACACACATATATATATATATATATATATATATATATATATATATATATATATATATATATATATATATATAAAATTTATATATATATATATTTATATATATATATATATATATATATATATATATATATATATATGTATATATATGTGTGTATGTGTAATACACACACACACACACACACACACACACACATATATATATATATATATATATATATATATATTTATATATATATATATATATATATATATATATATATATATATATATATATAATTACCGTTAATCCCTTGATTTACGAGTTATAATGCTTATATTTACCTTTTTGAACGCGTGCAAGGGAATTTGCATACATATTTGCATTACACATCATTTGAGCTCGTAAAACATCGAAAACTGCCATCAATATCCGTTGGTGTTGATGAGCGTTTTAGTGCAGCGATGCCCCGCAATTTATCGAAGAATCCAGGTCATATGTAAGTCATTTTAGAGTTGGATGTATTACCGAATACAAATGAATTCCGGGTTACATGAAACCAGACTACAAATGGTTTCAAATGTTGCATGAAATATGGATTACTGCATCCGGATATGGTCATTACAAATTAAATGAACAGATCCATTTACGTATTCCGTATTTAATGCAGCATGTAAACCAAGAACAATGGATTTGAAACAGGTTTTTTTTTGTTACAGTAGATATTACAGAGGAAAAGATGTTTAGTTTTTAGTTTTTTCTTTTTTTTACTGTAAGTAATAATTTATATAACTGACAACGATAGGTAACTCAAGGTAGAATCTGTGCAGAGTTTACGAAATGTTTGTCCACTTTGTTTCTGTAGATGTTGCTTTGCAAGTGTAATTTTTTTCATATTCACATAAGTTCTACGAAAGGATTTACTTGCATGGTACTTATGACAATTTATTTTGGATTCTGTTTATTGTCGTCTGTTATCTCTGAAGTACGCGTGCCCAGGTAAGTGAGCAGAGGGAGGAGGGCAAGGGAAGGGGGGACTCCATTTTCACCTGTTGGGTAATTCCTCCTCAGGCCGAAGGTTGTACAGCCTCCCTGCCTTCCCCAAATGCAATGCTATTTGGAGAGCCACGAAGACAAGAGGACTTTTCTAATTATTAATATCACTTTTGGTGATAAGTTCCTTTTCTATATTAATTTTATTTAATGGTGGAAACTGACAATATTTAGGGAAATCCAGAAACTTTGTTACCTTTCATTTTTAAAGTGCACTGTAGGCATTACTCAAGGTTCTTTACAGCGTGCCTTCGGCCCCTAGCTGCAACCACTTTCGTTCCTTTTACTGTACCTCCTCTCATTTTTCTTTCTTCCATCTTACTTTCCACCCTCTCCTAACAATTGATTCATAGTGCAACTGCGAGGTTTCCGTCTGTTACACCTTTCAAACCTTTTACTGTCAATTTCCGTTTCAGCGCTGAATGACCTCATAGGTGCCAGTGCTTGGCTTTTGGCCTCAATTTTATGTTCAATTCAACTCAATTAACTGACTGGTAATCTTCTGGACGTTCCTAAGAAATATCAACAGTTTTCATTAAAGGCTCAAAGGAATTTATTCCAATGTTCAAAGAAGAAATCTAATAACTTCGATTCAGACCCTTCCAAGAATATATGCTTACGGGAGGTAGTACCAAATATTATGTTACGCCTTGGCGAACATGCTCTGAAAAACTGAAGTGTAAGAACAAGCACTGCAATCTTGCAGCTTTTCTAATCCCACTGTTTCTCTAGTTAGGCGGAACAATTTTTATTAGAAAACTTTTTTCAACATTATCAACTGCCGATCACATTCTCTAATTTTATTTGGATTGTTTAAAGTTCAAAGTTTTATTCTTTTTTCTGTTTATGCCACCAAAGCAATAATCGTTGCAAATATTATATGTTCAACAACAGAGACTCGACAACGAAGGGAGGAATATAGAATTTTGGGCCAAGGTCAAGCGCTGGGACCTCATAGGTCATTCAGCGCTGAAAGGGAAATTATAGTCGAAAGGTTTGAAATGTATTACAGTAGGACAATCTCGCAGCTGCGCTAAAAGACAATTGTAAGGAGAGGGTAGAAAGTAAGATGGAAGAAAGGGAATAGAACAAAGGAAAAGTAAAAGGAATGAAAGAGGTTGCAGCTGGGGGCCGAAGGGACGCTGCAAAGAACCTCAGTCACGCCTACAGTGCACCGCATGAGGTGCACTAACGGCACCACCCTACCACGAAGACTCGACAAGATATTTTCCTTTGCAAAGATGTAAACGTGATCATCGTCAATCCCCTTTTCAGTGATGTCAGGTTGTTCATCCGCGAAAGAGCTTTTCTGCTTTTAACCAGTATCCATTTATTTATTTGTTTATTTGTCTATTTTTTGCTATTACTGGTTAAATAAAGCTTGATAAACCCTCAAAATATTTGCTCACAAATGAACTGACTATAAATTTTGAAAGTTAAACTTCCGTAACTTTGGAGAATAATCATTTCATTAATGCCGTTATCCTTTGAGGGTTGTTATCGTCCTGAAAACGTGAGACAGGTCTTTAGGATATAGCGGCAGTTACTTTTTCCCCTTTTCATGACATTTCTTGACTCCTTTTTTTTTTTACCTTTGTTAATCACAGACTCCGCCATCATTAACAAATTTGTAACTCTACGGAAATGTCTTCGCTAAGCACTGATTCTGCTGCTTGATGTTCTTACGAGTGACGAAACATGAAAGCACTAACAACGTCTTGGTCCTGATAGCTCATAATGTGACAACATAAGCTAAGAATAGGTAACAGGCTATTCCAGATGTTGAAGCGATGCAAAGAACTCATGATTCTCAGTCAGGGTCAATGAACATGGCTGTAAGTCATTATTATACCTCAGACCTTGAATTTTATAAACATGAAATATAGGTAATCTTAACCTGCCGAATGGAAATCTGAGATCATAAAACAACATCAGATATATTTTGTTATAATTTACGGTTTAAGCATTATTTTTTTTCCAATAAGCCTTCAGAAGTTAAGCTTTGTTTGTTGTTGTTGATGTTGTTTTGTGTGTGGGCTCCTTGAGGTCTGAGTACATGTTTACTTTTTACTATTATTTTACCCTGCCCCATCAAAACTTTTTTATAACCCTTGACGACAGATTTCCGGAGGAGACCAGTGGAGTCCGACTTCGGTTTAATTGCAACGCGTTTTCAGAGGACTGATACGTAGGGGTAGAAATGGACAGTTTTAGTTGAAATCTACTCCTTAGGAAGGCCATCATAACCAACATGTTTTCCTTCTAACTTTATTTATCATTGCTTCCACCTCATAAACAAAAAAACGTTCATAAGCACAATGAAGGTTTCTTTAGCTTCTGGCATATAAATCAAATTTTCCCCGAATATCCTAGAAAAACGTTCCGAACAACGTTAACTCGCTTCCTCTTGTAACAGCCTTCCCTTCGATGACATGCCCTAACTTTAGCTTCATGGCTTTGTAAACGTGGTCGGCCCGGATTTCATGTCAAAATGTCGCGCGTCAAAACGCCGCAGACAAAAATGTCGACTGTCAAAATGCTGCGGAAAAAATGTCGCCGTCAAAATGTTACGCGACAAAATGCTGCGGACAAAAATGTCGCCCGTCAAAATGTTGCGCGTCAAAATGCCGTTGACAACAATGTCGCCCTTCACAATGTTGCGCGTCAAAATGCAGCGAACAAAAATGTCGCCCGCCAAAATGTTGCACGACAAAATGCCGTGGACAAAAATGTCGACTGTCAAAATGTTGCGTGACAAAATACTGCAGACAAAAATGGAGCCTGTCAAAATGCTGCAGACAATGATGTCGCCCGTCAAAATGTTACGAGACAGAATGCCACGGACAAAAATGTCGCCTGTCAAAATGATGGGCGTCAAAATGCCGCAGACAAAAATGTCGCCCGTCAAAATGTTGCGCGTCAAAATACCGCCGACAAAAATGTTGCCCGTCAAAATGTTGCGTGACAAAATGCCGCAGGAAAAAATGGAGCCTGTCAAAATGTTGTGCGTCAGAATGCTGCAGATAAAAATGTCGCCCGTCAAAATGTTGCGAGACAATGCCACGGACAAAAATGTCGCCCGTCAAAATGTTGCTTTACAAAATGCCGCGCGTCAATATGTCGCCACAGTCAAAATGCAGCGGACAAAAATTTTGGCCGTCAAAATGTTGCGAGACATATTGCCGCGGACAAAAATGTCGCCCGTCAAAATGTTGCTTTACAAAATGCCGCGCGTCAATATGTCGCCACAGTCAAAATGTTGCGTGTTAATATGTCATACGACAAAATGTCGTTACTGACGATGAGTAATGGCATAATGGCCAAGCAAACAGGGGAAACAATGGGCAAGAAATAGTAGGTCATTTTAGTCTTCTACACATATGTAAACGAGATGTTTTAGTGTTTTAGAGTTCGTTCGGTCTGCGGTTTAGTCAGAAAAAAAAAAAAAACACATGAGCATCAAATACACTAAAATAAGACAGCTCTTTTCACCTTTGGCAAGAGGCAGCAGTTTTACGGCGTAAGATGTAGATACCCAGTTTTAAGGAAATTTACTTTTAAATGCCCTTTATTGTACGTTAGCGTTTCTAAGAATATCTGAATAAATACGCAAAGTAATCATTCGATGTAACCTTATCGTAGCAAACACAGACACACATGCTTAATAAAACCTGGAAAGCAAGAAAGCAGCAAATCGTCTCACAGTGCAAGTGAAAAGTCGTAACCCTCAGACTTGCACTTTGGGATTCATTTCCGCCTCCTCTTCTCTGACAAAAATACCACTCACAAATGGATTTGCAAATTGCCGCAGTTTCTACTCTCCGCTTTCCATTCTTCCTTCTCCTCACCCTTCCCATGCTATTCCTGAATCGTGGCACAGATATGCAAACGTTGCTCTGATGGGAAGTAACTTCCTTTTACGAAGTTTCCTGCCTTCGTAATTTGCTGATAGAGTTTCTGTGTCATTACATTAACTCTGTCAAGCTGCTCTTGGTCACTCTCGCTTACTCTTTCTCTCTCACAAACACAAACACACACACACACACACACACACACACACACGCAAGCGTGTGCACGGGCGCGCGCGTACGCAACAGATAATTACAGTTATTGCTGTATGACTGTTTTTTATAGAGTAATGCACGAGAAAATATTTTGTTGTGGAATTCAGTCTTACATTTACACGCGCGCTCACACACACACATATAGATTTATATATATATATATATATATATATATATATATATATATATATATATATATTATATATATATATGTATATATATAAAATCACTTTAACACGTGACGCATCACATTACTACTATATATATATATATATATATATATATATATATATATATATATATATATATATATATATATATATATATATATATATATATATATACAGGGTATTTCGAAATTGGAACCCCCCCTCCTCTACAGCATAAACTAAAATTGATATGTACGAAAACAAAAGTAATTCAGAACAGGTATTTATTTAAGTTTCTCTCTGAGTATTTAATATTTTGTGTGGCCTCCACCTGCCTGTACCACAGCCTGCATTCTTGAGGGGTATGATTTCAGCAAATCGCAACAAAGCTGAGACTCAAACTCCATTTCCCTGAGCACTTCGGTCACCTCTCTTCGCATCACTCACATTAAGGTCAGGGGAGCTACCTGGAAATTCACTTGACGAGAAGAAATCGATACCCCTGTTTTGAAGCAGCTCCTGTGTCTGAAGAGCCTTGAAACATGGTGCCTTATCATGCAAAAATGTGATTTCTTCAACAGATAACACATTTTCAGGATCCTTAAGGAAAGGAAATACCCCACCAGTAAGCACAGTTTCTCTGAAGTATTCACCATTCCATGACTGTCCTTTTTCTTTGATGATCCACATTAACCATTTGGCTGTGAAACAGAGAAAAATTCCCAAACATTCAGGAAATTTCACAACTTGGCGATAGCGCACGTCATGGCTGATATCATCCAACTTTGCAGCCCAAATGATGTCATTTTTATGATTTGGCTTCCTGACTGTGTAAATGAAGAATTCATCTGATGCGCCAACATGGAGAAAGTCAGCTTCATCCCAGTCTTTAAGAAATGAACCACAAAACCATGCATGGTCTTATCTCTGTTACTGAGTGATGTTGGGCTTGCTGATAACATGAAATGGCTTCATACCAGATTTTTTCAACTCACGATATACAGCACTATAACTTCTCTTCTTTCCCCTTTTTGTTTCTAGTTCAAGTGCCAATTATACGCAAAGACTTTCTTGGTCTACCCACTGCCTCAGCTATGATGTCTTTTGACTCCTGAGAAAGGACTTCAGGCCTTCCAAGATTCTCACTCTTTTCACGATGACAGTCACATGGATTTTTGTTCCAGTTTCTTTTAACAAAGGATTCATCTCTTTTAATGTATTTAGCTATCCAGGAACGTGAAATAAAGGATGCGCCAGCATCCCTGGCCTCTCTGAAGGTTGTAGCCTGGATTCGGTCAATCCATCTGATTTCCTCCAAGTCGTTAGCCATGACTTTACCTAACTCCGTCACTCACTCTGAAAATACAAGAAATGTAAAATGAAAAATAGCTTAATAGAAACTTAAAATAATGTACTTGGAAATAGGCTATAGCAGAAAACTTCATAACTTTCCATTTGTTCTGTGGAGGGGGCGGGGGCTTTAATTTCGAAACACCGGGTATATATATGTAATTGTAATGACCACAGTACCCTCTTAACTTTCTCGAATTCTTGGATACACTTGTCGCTACAAAGCCTTAAGATACAAGTGCAAGAAATATCAAGAAATTCTGATGTGCGGTAGTGGGAAACGAACCCGGGTCCGCTAATCAGAACAAGGTACCATTGTTCTGATTATATATAGAGTATATAGTTTAATATGCCTAGAGAATAACTTACAGCAAAGAGGGATTATATTTATTAAGTGGTTTGTCCCTTGCAGTCATTTGTACACTAGAGTCAAAATAAACACTACGAAGCTGGGTGGTCTAAGTCGCTGTCTATCATTCTTTGTAAACCAAGCATCGGTTCGAATCCAGCCTGGGATAAAGCACTTATCAATTATCGTACCCCTTCGGTGTAAGTTGTCCTCAAGGTATAGTGAATTGACTATTAAACTATGTTTGCGGCGTAATGGTCACGGATACAAAAATGTCTAGTGTGACAACAATTTATGTATGTATGTATGTATATGAATATATATACACATAAGAGCCGGAACTGAGGCTCGACGTATACATCACGAAGGAAGTAATAGGGAAAGGCATCCTCATCCTTTAGCTTTTTATTTTCAATGCCGACGTTTCGCGACGAATTCCAAGTCGCATTTTCAAGGCTATAAAATATAATTTGCGAACATTAATAACTCAAATTAATTTATGGAGATATGCAATGGCAACTGTTAAAGGATGAGGATGCCTTTCCCTGTTACTTCCCTCGTGATGTATGTGCAGTATATATATATATATATATATATATATATATATATATATATATATATATATATATATATATATATATATATACATACATACATACATACATACAAAATATATATATATATATATATATATATATATATATATATATATATATACATACATACATATATACAAGATATATATATATATATATATATATATATATATATATATATAATATAAATATATATACATATATATAATATATATTATATATGTATATATACATGCATAAAAATATATATGCGTATATATATATATATATATATATATATACATATATATATATATATATATATATATATATATATATATATATATATAATTTCTTTTTTCTGTAATGATCCTCTGCAAAATAACATTGGAGAGGTTGTACACATCCGTATTTTTAAATACAGTAATTATGAGAAGATTTTTTATTTGGCAAAAATCATGACCGTCTCAGGCTACATATTGGAATTATTACATGTTTTAGGCAAAAGAAATCGCCCCGTCTCCATTTCTTATACATTCTACTAGTCAAATTTTGATGATATTTTGCTCTCTTTTCGAAGGGAACATTTCCGATATCAGTGAAACGCCTTTATTTAGCTTTTAACTTTCATTTCCCGTGCGCTATTCATTTACAATGAAAGTAGCTCCCGTGAACGTAAATTACATTACTTGGTTTATCGAAAAAAATATCCGTACAAATATATTTGTACTTGTGTTTTTTGTTTTTACTTCATTAGCGTCATTGCATTTTTGTGTAATTGCTCGAATTATGCGTGATATAATTAAGTAGAACAGGTGATCGCTATTAAGGGGAACTCATGAATTTCCTTTTGAACCCTTTCCTCTGAATATTTCTTTTCATTTTTGCTCTATTCTCTCTCTCTCACACACACACACAAACATACACACACACACAGCTGATCAATCAGTTTCTATATCAGGTGATTTGATAGTAAAGGTCCTTGTATATCAAGAAAATAATATTTTAATGTTTTGAAAATGTCTTCATTTATCATTTTAGTCCCTTACTTTTACCTAAGACATTAGCTTTTGTCGTGGGTGACTAACGTCCTAGTGTTGCCAATGACTCCCGATGTTTCAGGTGAATAGTCATTTTGAAAGTATATATTTTTTTTTTACCTACATTTCATATTCACTGAAGCGTGCTTTATGTAGACAACAGAAAAAAATAATTACATAATTATTTCCTGTGCCCACACACACACACAAAAAAAATTAGCCTGTGATGAAAAACGCTGCGCTTCTATTAAGTAAAATCCGAAACTGGCGAGATAAATTTACCAATGTTAAGTTTTACAAATACGAAACTATAGAAAAATTATTTGATACGAATAAAAATCCTGCAATGGAGTAATGTTTCAATGATTGTCCAGTTATTCTTCTGTTGTTGAGACTTTTTACAATTTTTTGAAACATCTTATGCTGCTTTTCCCCCGAACTTAAATGTATATGTGAAAATTTACCTGTAGCAATATAAGACTGAGACGATACCAAATCTGAGCATAAAGTACAAAATTACAGCAATATAGGAAGACGAAGACTACAACGACGTTATACACCAAGCTAAAGCAGGGGCCAAGGAACTTCATTCTGGGCAAAAGCAAGTCTAAAAGGAGAGTTTAAAGTTACACGAATGAAAAAAGTCCGTTTACACACTTACATACATAAACACATATACACACACACACACACACACACACACACACACACATATATATATATATATATATATATATATATATATATATATATATATATATGTGTGTGTGTGTGTATGTATGTATAACAGTCTCTAATTTATCTTATTTGACAGAACGTTTTACGTTTTTCGCTCTTTTTAATGGACCGAAAAACTTTATATGTGAGACATAAACTGTGGGGAGCCGTCTCCTCTCAGCTAAAGCCAAAATTTCTTTTCAGAGTTATATTAAAGCGAATAGAGAAGAGAGAAGACTTAGCCAAATTGAATTTAGACCCTCTCAGACCGCATTACGTCTCAAGAATATAAAAGAATGTAATGAAGGAATTCTCTCTCTCTCTCTCTCTCTCTCTCTCTCTCTCTCTCTCTCTCTCTCTCTCTCTCTCTCTTTCCACTTCTTACGCCTTACTCCCAGCAGTCTTTTGCTCACGGTTTTTGTAAAATTCAATCTGAAGGAATTTTCTGTCACGGGAGACGTTTTCTTTCTAAAATCGTGGAAGCATTTCGCGCTCGTTCCAGAAACCCGATAACGTGAGATATTTGCGAGTGCCCGAGAGCGTGTGCTTGTTGCGTTGCAATAGGAGCTGGGCATTCCTTGAAACGGTTCTTTATGCTGTGAAAGATCCCTTTCGCTAATTCTAATTTTTTTTCCTGTTGCTTTACTGTTTGTTCAGTAAATGTAGGAGTAACTATCATCATCAGCAATATTGCTCTTTCTGAGCAATCTTCCCTTTATTTTAATATAGTCATAAGAAAATATTGTCATGTTACTTTTTCCATCACATTTGTTTCACCGGCTCCAGAAAGATACTTTATCGACCTGAAAAAAGAGTTACATCCTGCAATATTTATTATATGGGTTGGTCAGCCTGAACGAAAAAAAAATATTCTTTTTTTTTTTATTCCGAGAAACATTCAATGTTCGGACTTCGCAGGCAAAGTGATATTTGAACGCGGAAATGTTAAATATGCATAACTATGTCCTTCCAATGACATCCTTTTTACTGTAGCTAATATCACTCATTTGCTGCATATGTTTTTGCCACTGCCCAACATTTTTTGTTAGAACGACGTGAAAAGTTGCTGTCTTAATTTTTTTTTTTTTACATTTCTTCTTGCGTCAGGTCACTGATATAACTCTATGGTAATCCACTTTACTGGCTATAAGCAAAAGAGCAAAGCGGTATCTGTGGTTATTTGCACATACTTTCATTTAGATTTGGTACGCAACATTCCGTTCTATTCAGAAGAATGGTCGTTGCAATGACAGAAAATACTTGAACAATTCTGGTAACACCACCTCAAAAAAAAAAAAAAAAAAAATCGCTGTATATCAAATGTATTGTCAGTTATTTCCGATGTTTTAAAACTTGCGAAATCCATATCACCTCGTTTTCCACTGTAGTGCGCAAACTGCCTTCTGCATATAGGCATGCCTTATGACGAGGGGATTATTGATTACGCTTTCTCTGTCTCAGTCTGCCTGTCTCTCCCTCATCGGCCACTGTACAGGTAAACATTTATGGCCATCAATGCGCATTTGGGATTGTATATGAGAACAAACGTTGGCATTAAAATTCATTCTTTTCGTTCTAGATCTAGACAGCAGTACTTTCTAGTCTTGACCCCCAACAATGAAGAACACTGTAGCTTTAACCAAGAACTAGACTGACCTGACCCCTTTCGCTTTCTTCCTCTTTCTTATTCTGCTTCAGGTACAGCACCCATTCCGCGACACATGTAAGCTGGAATTGTCTTAACGAGCGCCTCTGGACGCTGAACTATGAAATGATCTCTGTGTGGAACGGTCGCCATACATTTAAGATTGGTCATGAGGCCGTGCGGGGACGCTGATTCTATTCTCTATGAGGCCGTGCGGGGACGCTGATTCTATTCTCTGATGGCTCTTGTGAGATATGCGATTGGCAGCAGCGTCAGAACATTAAAGGCCATTCCTGTATCGATGTGTGCTTCAATCATACACTGAACATGACCAAAGAGAGAGAGAGAGAGAGAGAGAGAGAGAGAGAGAGAGAGAGAGAGAGAGAGAGAGAGAGAGAGAGAAACAATTGCAAGGTACGGCAATTGTCTCCTCTTCACGACGCATTCTTGATTCGTTGCTCACTTTCTAGGAAGTGGATTGCACTCCTATGTGAAGGAACTTATTTCCTTTGTTTCGAAATGCTTCAGCATTTGCAGACATTGAACAACAAAACGAAATGCGGAATATTTTCTTGATGCATGACAACAATAAAACGAAATACGTAATATTTTCTTGATGCATGACCTTGTTCCTTCATTCACGTCCGATTCATATAAAATATTATATTTCATTATTTATTTTTAACATAATTACTGGACTGGAAAAAGTCTTTTAATGATAGGTCAATGACACACAAGGGAAGTAATTATGAGATGCTGTAATCTAACAGAATTCCAGTATTTTTATGTTTCGGACTAAGTTGTCATTTCTAAAACATTTTATGGTGTTGCTTAGAAATTTGAAAGACTTCTCGTTTAAAACGATTAGCAGTATTTTGTACTTCGTTCGTTTTGCGATCGAAACAGACTCCGGTCAGAGTACTCAGGAATGAAAATCCTCAAAGCAGCGCTGTGGAAGATGCAGTATTTGAAAGAGCGGTGCAATAAATGAGAGAGAGAGAGAGAGAGAGAGAGAGAGAGAGAGAGAGAGAGAGAGAGAGAGAGAGAGAGAGAGAGAGAGTCCCAGTCTCAGAATTTTAATCAGATAAATTGTCAAACCATAATTGGGGTAACACTAACAACTATAAACAGCGTCATCAGGCCCCAGGTTTGCAAATTTTGCTTTTCTTCGTCTGCCTGGGGAATTTTCTTAATGGTTCTATAAGCTGCAAAGTGACGTTGGTCTCTTGACAAACGGCCTAATTGGCAAAAATATGCACTGATGTCTAACTTTGATAATTAAGGCACTTATCCGAGTAAATCACAGGAATTTCAAGGGAAACTTAGTTAAATTTAGTAAGCACCCGGAGGGGGGATAGTGAAACGTCATTGCTGAAGGCCCTCCCACTCATTTATACTGTAGTATGAGGTACTTTACTAGACACCCCGCCCATATACTTTATGAATGAAGACTCTCTCTCTCTCTCTCTCTATCATTTTTTAGATGAATCATGTCTCTTAAGTAAAGTACAATAAAGAAATGGGCATCAAATGAGAATATCAATTCTGTAATATAGTTCCTTAGCGCAATTCACGTTTCCTTTAGCTTGAAATGCACCAAGTCTTACACACACTCTGTGAAAACCATTGTTGCCCTGGAGTTTCTGTTGCTCCATATTGCCTCAAAAGTTCGGGTTCACGTGTAGGTACCTGCTTAGTCCTGCTAAATTAATGTAACATAACGCAAGTGTTCTAACCTTAACTTCCTTAATGCACGATCAATCCCATAATAAATCCAAAGTATTTAGTACATCACCCAACTCCCCACTTATTATTCTATGTGCGTGTCTCTGTGTCAGTTTCGTTGTTTCTATACAACTGAATCATTTACCTGAAACTAACACTAATGTTGTTGTAGGGTTGTTGAGTGGTTATCAGTGAGCCTCTGTATTCCCGGTTTTATATATCTGGTTAATTTTTTTTATGAATTTGAAGTTACTCATTCTTTCAAATTTCAATTATTTTTAATATTTCATTTACATCGTTTATTATATAGATATTTCATTTAATCATAACTACATTGTAGTGCTGAATGATACTTGTAACTCATAGTCCAAGCGCTTGCACTGTGCCCTAATTTTTATAAGCCACTAATCCACTGATTGTACTGAACTTTATTGAAATTGAAGGAAATATGATATAAAAAAAATCTTATAATATAAAATTATGTAAAAGGATATGCTGTTGTTTGTTCAAGTTAAGATTAAGACAGCTTTGTGTGAATCAAAGTCTTACGCTTTGAGCAGACCAGAAGTGA
Source organism: Macrobrachium rosenbergii (assembly GCA_039081455.1). Taxonomy (NCBI): domain Eukaryota; kingdom Metazoa; phylum Arthropoda; class Malacostraca; order Decapoda; family Palaemonidae; genus Macrobrachium; species Macrobrachium rosenbergii. The sequence goes on along the minus strand of JANJGK010002998.1, from coordinate 5,366 downwards.
AGAACTTTCGATTTCAGTATGATTGTGTTTCACCAGTTCCAAAAGTTTTGTATAACTGATTAAGAAAATGCAAACAGAAATTGGGTTATAATTGCAATGCATTCCTATAGTCAACGTAAAATTGTACAATGGAAATAATAATATTGCCATATGTACAGTATATTTACCAAATTCCTTTGCTATAATGTTGTCATATTCATACAGTATACCAAATTCTTATTCATTACCCATGGTATCACCAATGGAAACCGTAATATTATCGTAATTCTCGACAATTCTCAACAAGAGGGTCAAATATTTGTGCTTCTACGATCATTATCACACTACTGGGAACACTGCTATTAAGCCTGATGTCATACTTTACGTCACAACTAGCCTCCCTCTGGGTGCTTACTAAATTTAGCTAAGTTTCCCTTGAAATTTCTGTGATTTACTCCGATAAGTGCCTTGAATATCAACATTAGACATAGTGCATATTTTTGAAAATTAGGCCGTGGCTTCAAATAGTTATTTCCAAAATACGATCCATATCCGATGCTTTGGAAAGATTCTATCGACGAAAACCAATTAGACACGGCCCTGAAACGCGCAGTAGTAGGGAATTTTGAATACTTCATCTTTTTACAACCTTATTCACAGGGAAACTGACAAGGATGAACCGACACACGAAATAGATCAGGAAAATTGCGTGTTGAAATACTGCAATATTAGGTAGGTGGTTATCATATTTACGAAGTGTATGTATATACATGTGAACGTGATGATTTTGAGATGTAATTAGAATAATCTTTCCTTTCACTAGACCATGTTCAAGAGTCAGAGTTGAAACCTTCCTTTCAGAGGGATCTCTTTTGAAATTCGTATTTAGCAACATCATAACACGTAGTTCAAAAGACAACATCCCTGAAAACTCTTCTTTCACTGCAATTAATCAAGTGTAGCGTTAATTTCTGATAATGAAGATTTTCCATTTGAATACGAAGTTATCAGAATTACACCTGAAATATTTCATACTTGTTATTATCACTAAGGCATCAAAAGATCAAAGTCAAGAGACCTGAGCCAGTAATGTCCATTAGCAGCCCCATAGGACCATTAACGAAGGTAAGTCTAAGCAATCACTGCCTTCAAAAGACCATTATGCTTATGACATTACAGACCTACCGGCCTCCAGTTTAAAGGTGATTCATCATGATCAAAGACACTGACGGCTCAATCCACCGGAGAGAGAATCTACCACGAGAGTGAGGAAACAGCATCGGGAGAGGTAAGAGACGGGGAAATAGATGGGATGAGGTAAAGGACGATCAATTATGATGGAATACTAAATGACTGTACGAATAATACATACTGCGTAAAGTTTTGGGCTTGGGTATGAAGAGTGGGTTTGTATATGCTCGAAATATAGTTTTATTTCAAAAGTAAAGAGGCTTTGAACAGAAATGAAACGCGACTGTTAGGAACAAGCAATATCGGGAAAACGGCGATAAAAACACTTATGATGAAAGTTATGATCAATATTATTAGTAGTATTATTTATATGCGCATTTTCATGTAGAACAGTTCATATATGGCATAAACTTGCTATGCAAGACACTGGTGATCTCAATTTCAAAGTATGGAAGAGGAAAGCAGATGACAAAAGATATTTTAATTTTCCTACAAACAACACAAAATACCACATTCCCTCACAAAAATCAGATGTTAATGAACAACATTTCAGAAATAATTAGACGAATGTTCTAATGTTTTACGGTGAAGTAAGGGCCTCTTGTACTGCAGAGCTCAGCGTTACCAATTCACTGCAAAAGCGAGCACCGAATCCGAAGTGCGCAACAATAGTGAAGGAATCAGAAGATGTAGACCTATACACAGGTCGGATTACTACAGTCATCATGCAAGATAATCAGCAACTAATAAATCATAAGTTTTTGTCAAAGACTTATGATTTTATGACAAAAAACAATTTCATGGTCTGTCTCAGAGAGAGAGAGAGAGAGAGAGAGAGAGAGAGAGAGAGAGAGAGAGAGAGAGAGAGAGAGAGAGATTATTTCTTATGACCATCGCGTGAGATGAAAGAGTACAACCCACATTTAAAACTTAATTATGGCCAAGACTTGAAACACGGTACTCTGTTCGCTCCTATGACGAAACGGGCTAGGCACTGTGTAGCCACTGATGAAATAGCGATTTCAATTTTCTGAAGGCAACTAGAGATTAATGTGCAATATATATTCAGTCGAAATTCCATCCATATCCAATGGGAAGCGATGATAAAGATAACATTGCTCGTGCCATTCGACGTCATCCAAATAGCAAGCATTCTATTTCTGATGACTGGATACGGAATTGGCGTTACAGGCTCTTTAATGATACACCTACGCGTAGGTCGATGTGGCGTAGAAAAGCGTAGGAAAGTATTTTCAGAAAAAGATAATGAAAGTTTGTAAATATCCTCATAACAAGAAAATTAATAAATGTAGACTATTCGGGCGTTCGCACGCACATACACAAATACACACATACATGCACACATATATATGTGTATTATGTATGTATGTATGTATGTATGTATGTATGTATGTATGTATGTATGTATGTATGTATGTATGTATGTGCTTGTTTATGTGCGTGCGAACGCCCACTGATTTCTAAAGCATTTATATGAATATTAAAAAAAAAGTTACGGTATGTAACAAGTTCTCTCCAGAGAGAGAGAGAGAACTTATGTTACATACCGTAACTTTTTTTTTTAATATTCACAAATAATAAGCCAAAAATACGTTTAATATCTAATTCACAGTCCCACAGGATTAACTTACACCCAAGGGGAATTAAAAACGAAAAGTTCTTCGTGACCAGTGGGACTGGAACAGCTACCTGGTTTAGAAGCAACGATGTACCCTGACTTTTGAGAATTGAGCCAACATATACAAATTGTCACGGTGTACGTGATAAAAATAAGTAGTTAGCCATGACTTACAGACTTACCAATCAGCTATCTAGGTGGAGATAGGTTCATTTCGATTCAGTACAAAGACAATGAAAACACCTGCACTGACGGCACTGACCCCCCTCGGTGGCTGATAATGATCAAGGGGAGATGGCCATATATATATATATATATATATATATATATATATATATATATATATATATATATATATATATATATATATATATATATATATATATATATATATATATATATATATATACATACATACATATACATATTGCTATGAATGTCCTGGGGATACTTACTTGATTCTGGGTGGCAATGGATGAATGCAGGGAGTTCCTTTTATAAATTACACATCTGACTCAATATCAGGACAATTCGTAGACAAAGCAAGAGAAATCTATGGCTTAGGGCCTTCTTTGTGTGAAGGAAATTATGTAAACTCAAGGGTTCTTTCAACTAAATATATATACATAACAAACACAGATCAGAAGAATGACGAATTACTCGGCAGGTATAATAAGAGCTTGCTAAAATAATGAATCCTACACAGAATAAATATTCTACTCCAATGATGTCTTCATAACACGAACATCGCAGTTGGGGATAGAAGGGGACTGCACATGGATGGAGCTCAGAGATTCCACAGTTACTTGCAATAATAATAAGACGCTCAAAGGGAAACTGAGGAATGCAGAGATGGTGCCAAATAACTCAGTTCAACACTAATGCTTAATTATGTTAACACTGAATACTTCACCACAAATTACTGAAGGTGATCGCACAATGAAAAATAAAAGAAATATCAGGCAGAGAGATAACTGGAATCGTGACTGACTGAAAGAACCTTACTCCAGCACATTACCTTCGTCAAGATGTCGGGTCCTCATTAATAAGGCGCTAGCGATGAATGAGGGAATTAAAATGTCACTACAGAAGTACACTGGGTCGATTCCCGGGGTCGACACGTGGAAGATTCAAAAGGACAGGCAAGCAAGGATGTCTGTCCTTGGGTTGTGTTCTGAGTGTTCTTTCTCTCGATTTCTCTTGCAGTGTCTATATATGACCTTTGGGGATTACGCTGGCTTCTCTTCCAGGTGGTGCAAAGATCAATCTTCGTCATGTTTTTATAATGTCGACTGCATGGCGTCAGTCAACCAAGGTGGAGGGTTCAGAATGAGGCGGAGGGGGCCAACTTTCTATTTTTGGCTCCTCCCTTGCCTTGCTGGATGCAGAGAAGGTCCAATGGTCAGCTGGATTTAGGCCTAAAAGCAGTCACTTTGAACAGGGAGGGCAGGGGTTAGGCTTACCATTTTGTCAAATGGGAGAGAGAGTTTATGAAGGGGCGAGTTGAAACCACAGTTCTGGTAATTAATGATTTTTTTTATTCCTTTCTTAATTATGTTCCAACTGTCAAAACGGGTGAGGTTGCAAGACAAGAGATCCCATTCGTTGAAATATATATATATATATATATATATATATATATATATATATATATATATATATATATATATATAGATAGATAGATAGATAGATAGATATATATATATATATATATATATATATATATAGATAGATAGATATATATACATATATATATATATATATATATATATATATATATATATAGATATAGATATATATATATATATATATATATATATATATATATATATATATATATATATACTGTATATATATACTATATATATATATATATATATATATATATATATATATATATATATATATATATATATATATATATATATCCCATTGTTCTACTTGCATCTTGACCTAAGCCTTCAGATATATCAGGGAAACTTTGGTATTCATCAGAATATCGTTGGACGGGTCAGTACAATTCTCGGATAGTACTCTGCTGGGCCCGCCTTCGAGTCTCCGACCGGCCAATGAAGAATTGGAGGAATATATTTCTGGTGATAGAAATTCATTTCGCGCTATAATGTGGTTCGGATTCCACAATAAGCTGTAGGTCCCGTTCCTAGGTAGTCAATTGGTTCTTAGCCAAGTAAAATAAGTCTAATCCTTCGGGCCAGCCCTAGGAGAGCTGTCAATCAGCTCAGTGGTCTGGTTAAACTAAGGCATACTTAACTTTTTAACATGGATATCAGTGAATGTAACTAATCACGCTTCATATTCAAGCGGTTTGAACTATTAATGGTACACTTTACTTAATACTTATATTTGAAGAGAAGAGATTAACCGCAGCAGGAGAGAAAAACGAATTTCTAATTATAATGAATGAATGTTAGAAATGAAAATACATTTATATTAACCCGTTGTAGTGACACGTTTTTCATATTTTGCAATATGAATGAAAAGCTGCTTATGCTTAGATTTCATAATAACTTCTAAAGCGTAGCATTAATCGGTTTGT
>JANJGK010002993.1:87500-102789 GCA_039081455.1 Macrobrachium rosenbergii | reverse complement strand
AGTGTATTCTTGTTTGTACAACTGTCTCTTGGCTGTACATAATGTTATGGCAATAGGTATACACGGGCTATTGTGTAAACTTTCTAGTGTAAAACCTTTAGGTATATAGTAACAAACACTCACATCATACCTTTACTCTCTCTCTCTCTCTCTCTCTCTCTCTCTCTCTCTCTCTCTCTCTCTCTCTAACTATTAATCCTACATGCACCAAAAGGGACGAACTCACTCCATTCAAGTTAAGTGTTGTTGCCACAGATCCTATTTCAAGTTCACAGAAGAGGCTCAGGAGGCACAGATCTATCTATATATCGAATTTCGTTATATATGTATGTGTGTGTGTATATATGCATATATATATATATATATATATATATATATATATATATATATATATATATATATATATATATATATATTAATTGGCATAGGCTAATCACCCATCACTTCATCAGGGAATAGCCAAAATCATTAAAACTGGAGCATTGAAAACATGCCACAGCATATACATATATTTCCCACAGGTGAACGCAATATGTTCCACTAGCTAGGAAGGTCATCTGGAGAGGGCGACAAAAAAAGTTTCAAAAAGAAAATAATGAAACAATTGGAAATGAAATATAAAATTTAGGCCAAAGACCAAGCGCTTGGATTATTGAGGTCATTCAGCGCTGAAAATGATGCTGAAACAACTGTTAGGAGAGGGTTGAGGAAAGTACGATGGAAGAAAGAGAATAGGAAAGGAGGCACCGTAAAAGGAATGAAAGGGGTTGAAGCAGCTAGGGGCCATAAAAGGGACGCTGCAAAGAACCTCAAGTAATGCCTACAGTGCACCTCACGGCACTGCTCCCACTTCGGAGTAATTAAATGATACGAAACGATCCACTTTCACTAAAGACGAGCACGTGACGCCACCATCATTCATGTCTGGGCAAGAATAAAAAATAATTGATAAACGAGAGAGAGAGAGAGAGAGAGAGAGAGAGAGAGAGAGAGAGAGAGAGAGAGAGAGAGAGAGAGAGAGAGCACTGATACCCAATAAGAAATTATTATAAAAAAAAAATATATTGTTGTGATGTAGAATATATAGGGAAATTAGATAGAAGAGAGAGAGAGAGAGAGAGAGAGAGAGAGAGAGAGAGAGAGAGAGAGAGAGAGAGAAGGAGAGAGACGTAAGAATAAAAAGAAAGGCAGAGAGCACAGTGATAACACCTAAAAGCTGTTGTTGTTATCGTGATTCAAAAATGCTGATTGAGGCAGGATTTTGCATGAACTCAAAAGCAGTACATCGCGTTAAAGCCATAAAAAACAGTCATAAAAGTGGGAAGTAGTGGCCTCGCGATTAAGTTAACCAAATCATGAGTCAGCACAGCCAAAAAGCTTACAGCAGCTGGTTCTATAACCCCGCCTTCTCCGGAGGCGTTTTCATGGAAATTCCAAGAAATTGGGGGCTGGACAAAGTGATGTACTTCTACACCCTCCAATCAAACATACTAGGGAGAGGTCTTTCACACACCCTCCTAAGATCACCTCCAATCAAGTCCTCTAAGGAGAGATTTGAATCACACCCACTACAGTCCTTCCAATGAACTAATTGAAGGGGAGGCCTTGCTGATAAATCCTTCCAATAGGGCTAGGAGGAGTTGGAGATTGCAGATAACAAGAATTTCAGGGGTCCAACAGGCCGGAGAACGCCAGGAGAGAACAGATCAGAACTGTGTCCTTCAAGGGAGAGTACGTCTCCCCTCACTTCCGTGTTCCCAAATATAGATTGAGTCAAGTTAATTACTCCAAAGGGATTTCGTTTTATACCACTGTAACTTGTTAATTTTGTACTGATCCTTATAATACTAAGTACTAATTAAAGTGAAGAAATTACCGATCTCGTCTCTATACGCCTTTCTGAGAGATATCCATATTTAAAATAATTAATCTAAGGGAGATAGTACATCATCAGCGATAGCGATGCAGGAGGGCACACTTAGAGGAAATCAAGGTAAGAAGTGAGAAATTAAAAACATACAGCAGAAAAAGAAAGAACTTTAACAATATAAGAAACTAACAGATGACATACGGTAAGACACATGTACAGTATGCAGCAAAAGCCATGCGATTTTTTATTTCTGTACTGGACAAGCGCTGTTCTCAAGTTGCCACTTAATATTAAATCTTATATTTTACATTGTAAACATGCGCATGTAGTACGGGGAAAGTTGGTCACTTATGTAGAATCTGATCATTGAAATACATTGGATCGTGAAAAACAAAAATATTTCATGCTACAACAATATTTCAGAACGAAAACTGAAGACGTCACTGTGGCATGAATCCCTCGTGAGGCTCCTCTCCGTGACTCCCTCCCTCCCTCCCTCCCTCCCTCCCTCCCGCGAGTCGTGGAACCGTCGGTCTGGTGCTACAGTGAAACTGTGAAAGAGAAGAGGACGTCGAGATGGACTGAAAAAAAAAAGTTAAGCAGAGCAGAGTCTAATGATAAAAATGATGCATTTCGGATAAGAATTCAAAGTCATTACTTCTTCTTGCTTTTGTAGTTTGTGTATAAAGCAAATGTTAGTCAGGATCATGATTTCGATACTTGCAATAAATGATTACAAGTCATAGCTTAGGCTATAGCCAAGGCCACATAGGCCTAGTCTCCCCAGGCGTTTCTTCAGTTTGAGAATAAATAAATAAATAAATAAATAAGCCAGGCTGAGAGTAATCTTCGCTATTAGAAATACAATTAATTCTACCTTTTTGTTATTTTACTTTTACTTTAGGAATGGAAGACTATAATCAGGCCGGACATTTCAGCCACACCTCTTGTGTGCAGATTCTGCACAATCACAACAACGTATTATTTTAAAATAATGATAATAATAATAATAATAATAATAATAATAATAATAATAATAATAATAATAATAATAATAGTATGGCTCTGGAGTCTAGGCCTATGCTATTGGCTTTATAACATACTAGGCTACATTTCAGATGGCAACAATGTACTGTATAGTTGCGTCAATTCTTTGTAACTTGTAAAGGGTGTCTAGTTCTTCATTGGATGGGTTAATATCGTACTCGCCTAGCACTCTCCTAGGCCAGCGTTCGATTCCCCGGCCGGCCAGTGAAGAATTAGAGGAATTTATTTCTGGTGATAGAAATTCATTTATCGGTATAATGTGGTTCGGATTCCACAATAAGCTGTAGGTCCCGTTGCTAGGTAACCAGTTGGTTCTCTGCCACGTAAAATAAGTATAATCCTTCGGGTCATCCCTCTCTAGGAGAGCTGTTAATCAGCTCAATGGTCTGCTTAAACTAAGGTATACTTAAGCTTTGTAAAGGGTATCTATAAGACCATAAAGCAGGATTTGTGGAATTCCTCAACAGTCTTGGTGTGGTGGACTTCCCTCATGATTGCCTCAGAGCCTCAAGATTTCATAAGAATGATATTACGATGAAGAACAGCGAAGTGCTGCCCTCGGCGGCCTGCGGGTAAAGAGAGGGGAGGGAGAGAGGGGAGGGAGGGAGGGAGGGAGGGAGGGAGGGAGGGAGGGAGGGGAGGGGAGGGGAGGGGAGGGGAGGGGAGGGGAGGGGAGGGGAGGGGGAGGGGAGGGGAGGGGAGGGGAGGGGAGGGGAGGGGAGGGGAGGCATTGAAACGGTTGATGTCTGGTCAGACCACGCCCACAACTACACCTCCGATATGTTCATTACGTTAAATACATTACTATGGTGGCTAAAAAGTAAAATTCATTAAGTATTTACGTCTTTTCGTAATTACCATAATTAAAAATTACTGGGTTAATGCTTATATAATGATTTAGCTGATATTTTGATAAAAAAAATATAGCACTGATACTTTAAAACCATACTTTGTGAACTGTATCTTTTATTTTTTGAGCGAAGTTGCAAAATGCTTCGTTGTTGCAACTCAGCATAATTAGAAATGTCAAGGTCTCTTTTTTTTAGCGAAGTTGCAAAATGCTTCGTTGTTGCAACTCAGCGTAATTAGAAATGTCAAGGTCTCTTTTTTTTAGCGAAGTTGCAAAATGCTTCGTTGTTGCAACTCAGCGTAATTAGAAATGCCAAGGTCTCTTTTTTAGCGAAGTTGCAAAATGCTTCATTGTTGCAACTCCGCATAATTAGAAATGTCAAGGTCTTTTTTTTTTAAGCGAAGTTGCAAAATGCTTCGTTGTTGCAACTCAGCGTAATTAGAAATGCCAAGGTCTCTTTTTTTTTTAGCGAAGTTGCAAAATGCTTCGTTGTTGCAACTCAGCGTAATTAGAAATGTTAAGGTCTCTTTTTTTTTTAGTGAAGTTGCAAAATGCTTCGTTGTTGCAACTCAGCGTAATTAGAAATGTTAAGGTCTCTTTTTTTTAGCAAAGTTGCAAAATGCTTCGTTGTTGCAACTCAGCGTAATTAGAAATGTCAAGGTCTCTTTTTTTTTTTAGCAAAGTTGCAAAATGCTTCGTTGTTGCAACTCAGCATAATTAGAAATGTCAAGGTCTCTTTTTTTTTAGCGAAGTTGCAAAATGCTTCGTTGTTGCAACTCAGCATAATTAGAAATGTTAAGGTCTCTTTTTTTTTTTTGAGCGAAGTTGCAAAAATGCTTCGTTGTTGCAACTCAGCATAATTAGAAATGTCAAGGTCTCTTTTTTTTTAGCGAAGTTGCAAAATGCTTTGTTGTTGCAACTCAGCGTAATTAGTAATGTCAAGGTCTCTTTTTTTTTGAGCGAAGTTGCAAAATGCTTCTTAGCGTCATTAGAAATGTCAAGGTAAGAGTTGTCGGTAAGTGACTTTCTAACGAAAATGTCAAGGTCTCTTTTTTTTTTGAGCGAAGTTGCAAAATGCTTCTTAGCGTCATTAGAAATATCAAGGTAAGAGTTTCCAGTAAGTGACTTTCTAACGAAAATGTCAAGGTCTCTTTTTTTTTGAGCGAAGTTGCAAAATGCTTCTTAGCGTCATTAGAAATGTCAAGGTAAGAGTTGTCAGTAAGTGACTTTCTAACAAAAATGTCAAGGTCTCTTTTTTTTTTTTTTGAGCGAAGTTGCAAAATGCTTCATTGTTGCAACTCAGCATAATTAGAAATGTCAAGGTCTTTTTTTTTTGAGCGAAGTTGCAAAATGCTTCGTTGTTGCAACTCAGCGTAATTAGAAATGCCAAGGTCTCTTTTTTTTGAGCGAAGTTGCAAAATGCTTCGTTGTTGCAACTCAGCGTAATTAGAAATGTTAAGGTCTCTTTTTTTTTAGTGAAGTTGCAAAATGCTTCGTTGTTGCAACTCAGCGTAATTAGAAATGTTAAGGTCTCTTTTTTTTAGCAAAGTTGCAAAATGTTTCGTTGTTGCAACTCAGCGTAATTAGAAATGTCAAGGTCTCTTTTTTTTTAGCAAAGTTGCAAAATGCTTCGTTGTTGCAACTCAGCATAATTAGAAATGTCAAGGTCTCTTTTTTTTAGCGAAGTTGCAAAATGCTTCGTTGTTGCAACTCAGCATAATTAGAAATGTTAAGGTCTCTTTTTTTTGAGCGAAGTTGCAAAATGCTTCGTTGTTGCAACTCAGCATAATTAGAAATGTCAAGGTCTCTTTTTTTTGAGCGAAGTTGCAAAATGCTTTGTTGTTGCAACTCAGCGTAATTAGTAATGTCAAGGTCTCTTTTTTTTTTGAGCGAAGTTGCAAAATGCTTCTTAGCGTCATTAGAAATGTCAAGGTAAGAGTTGTCGGTAAGTGACTTTCTAACGAAAATGTCAAGGTCTCTTTTTTTTTTGAGCGAAGTTGCAAAATGTTTCTTAGCGTCATTAGAAATATCAAGGTAAGAGTTTCCAGTAAGTGACTTTCTAACGAAAATGTCCAGGTCTCTTTTTTTTTGAGCGAAGTTGCAAAATGCTTCTTAGCGTCATTAGAAATGTCAAGGTAAGAGTTGTCAGTAAGTGACTTTCTAACAAAAATGTCAAGGTCTCTTTTTTTTTTTTTTTTGAGCGAAGTTGCAAAATGCTTCTTAGCGTCATTAGAAATATCAAGGTAAGAGTTGTCAGTAAGTGACTTTCTAACGAATATGTCAAGGTCTCTTTTTTTTTTTGAGCGAAGTTGCAAAATGCTTCTTAGCGTTATTAGAAATGTCAAGGTTATCAGTGACTTTCTAACGAAAATGTCAAGGTCTTTTTTTTTTTGAGCGAAGTTGCAAAATGCTTCTTAGCATCATTAGAAATGTCAAGGTAAAAGTTGTCAGTAAGTGACTTTCTAACGAAAATGTCAAGGTCTCTTTTTTTTTTGAGCGAAGTTGCAAAATGCTTCTTAGCTTTATTAGAAATGTCAAGGTAAGAGTTGTCAGTAAGTGACTTTCTAACGAAAATGTCAAGGTCTCTTATTTTTTTGAGCGAAGTTGCAAAATGCTTCTTAGCGTCTTTAGAAATGTCAAGGTAAGAGTTGTCAGTAAGTGACTTTCTAACGAAAATGTCAAGGTCTCTTATTTTTTTGAGTGAAGTTGGAAAATGCTTCTTAGCGTCATTAGAAATGTCAAGGTAAGAGTTGTCAGTAAGTGACTTTCTAACGAAAATGTCAAGGTCTCTTTTTTTTTTTTTTAGCGGTTGCAAAATGCTTCTTAGCATCATTAGAAATGTCAATGTAAAAGTTGTCAGTAAGTGACTTTCTAACGAAAATGTCAAGGTCTCTTATTTTTTTTTAGCGAAGTTGCAAAATGCTTCTTAGCGTCATTAGAAATGTCAAGGTAAAAGTTGTCAGTAAGTGACTTTCTAACGAAAATGTCAAGGTCTCTTTTTTTTTTGAGCGAAGTTGCAAAATGCTTCTTAGCGTCATTAGAAATGTCAAGGTAAGAGTTGTCAGTAAGTGACTTTCTAACGAAAATGTCAAGGTCTCTTTTTTTTTTTTTTTGAGCGAAGTTGCAAAAAGCTTCTTAGCGTCATTAGAAATCTCAAGGTAAGAGTTGTCAGTAAGTGACTTTCTAACGAAAATGTCAAGGTCTCTTTTTTTTTTTAGCGAAGTTGCAAAATGCTTCTTAGCGTCATTAGAAATGTCAAGGTAAGAGTTGTAAGTAAGTGACTTTCTAACGAAAATGTCAAGCTCTCTTTTTTTTGAGGGAAGTTGCAAAATGCTTCTTAGCGTCATTAGAAATGTCAAGGTAAGAGTTGTCAGTGAGTGACTTTCTAACGAAAATGTCAAGGTCTCTTTTTTTTTTTTTAGCGAAGTTGCAAAATGCTTCTTAGCGTCATTAGAAATGTCAAGGTAAGAGTTGTAAGTAATTGACTTTCTAACGAAAATGTCAAGGTCTCTTTTTTTTTGAGCGAAGTTGCAAAATGCTTCTTAGCGTCATTAGAAATGTCATGGTAAGAGTTTCCAGTAAGTGACTTTCTAACGAAAATGTCAAGGTCTCTTTTTTTTTGAGCGAAGTTGCAAAATGCTTCTTGGCGTCATTAGAAATGTCAAGGTAAGAGTTGTCAGTAAGTGACTTTCTAACAAAAATGTCAAGCTCTCTTTTTTTTTGAGCGAAGTTGCAAAATGCTTCTTAGCGTCATTAGAAATGTCAAGTTAAGAGTTGTCAGTAAGTGACTTTCTAACGAAAATGTCAAGGTCTCTTTTTTTTTTTTTTAGCGAAGTTGCAAAATGCTTCTTGGCGTCATTAGAAATGTCAAGGTAAGAGTTGTCAGTAAGTGACTTTCTAACAAAAATGTCAAGGTCTCTTTTTTTTTGAGCGAAGTTGCAAAATGCTTCTTAGCGTCATTAGAAATGTCAAGGTAAGAGTTGTCAGTAAGTGACTTCCTAACAAAAATGTCAAAGTCTCTTATTTTTTTTAGCGAAGTTGCAAAATGCTTCTTAGCGTCATTAGAAATATCAAGGTAAGAGTTGTCAGTAAGTGACTTTCTAACGAAAATGTCAAGGTCTCTTTTTTTTTTGAGCGAAGTTGCAAAATGCTTCTTAGCGTCATTAGAAATGTCAAGGTAAGAGTTGTCAGTAAGTGACTTTCTAACGAAAATGTCAAGGTCTCTTATTTTTTTTAGCGAAGTTGCAAAATGCTTCTTAGCGTCATTAGAAATGTCAAGGTAAAAGTTGTCAGTAAGTGACTTTCTAACGAAAATGTCAAGGTCTCTTTTTTTTTTTGAGCGAAGTTGCAAAATGCTTCTTAGCGTCATTAGAAATGTCAAGGTAAGAGTTGTCAGTAAGTGACTTTCTAAGGAAAATCATTGAAATCGGGTCACACGAGTTTTGCAGCTTGCTGTACTGCAAAACACTGAGGCGTCTTCTGTACGTGCTGCATGTTCTGCTATTTTTTCCAAATAAGGCTACGGCACACATCGAGAAACCGAGTTAAAAACCCTTAGAAATCATTTGATATCTACAGAGGACATCCTCATTAAGTAAAACCCTTACATTCTTACAATTCCGTAGATACTTACCATTCTCGCCTTTTCAAAAGAATGCCTTGTGATAAAAGCCCCCACATGAATGTTTTCGAGCGAGGAGAGCATATATACCGAAAAACGAAAAAGAAACACGTGGTCAGAACAAGCAAAACCTAATATATCGAATCAAATAAAACCATCAACAATAACTTGAATGAGAAAGTTGTCCAGTTACACCCAGCGAGTCCAAGCTGTAACTATAAAGCATATCAAAGAGTGAAGCCTCAATCACACAAGCAACATTACACAAGACAGACACTGCATTCGTTTTCATTCTAAGACTGAGTGTGGGGGGGGGGCGTCAGGGGAAGGGAGGGGAGGGGTAGGTGGGGGAGGGAGGAGCCAGCGACAAGAGATGGGAAATATCGTCAGGGAGCTGCGATGCCATAAAACATCCATGTGAGATGATGATATTACCATTTCCTTGAGGGCTGGAGGGGATCCAGTGGAAAATCTCCTTCGCCTTCCACAATGGAGAAAAAGGAAAGAAGCGAAGAAGCGTCCGGAGTAAAAGAGACAGGCAAATAACTGAGGACAAAGTGGAAGTGGCAGAAACCATAGTTGTTTATGGATGGTTGGGAAAAATATGAACAAACGTGAGAATAGTAAAACAATAAAGAGAGAGAGAGAGAGAGAGAGAGAGAGAGAGAGAGAGAGAGAGAGAGAGAGAGAGAGAGAGAGAGAGAGAGAGAGAGAGAGAGACTCGTTTAGATTAAGCCGTTCTTATGCTATGAAGTGCCCTTGCCCATGGGCGTTCAAAAAGGTCTTCAAACGTTATTCTCTAGAGTACAAGAATATTTTGACCAAGTCAATAGTACTCAAGAATATTGTAAAAAAAATAATGAAGACCTACCAAGCCAAATAATAAAAAATATCTTTGCGTATGACAAGTACGTACATCAAACTTCTGGATCGTAATCGTGACCATTTTTTCAGTAACATATTTTAAGCAGGCAACATTTCAAATCATCAATTAATATCTATCATTGCTGACAAGACCAAAAATATATATAGAAACTGTTATGGATCAAAAATATTCAAAGTTCAAGTAGATCTGATAATAGCATATGAAGTCAATTCCCAAAAGATAAAATTCACAGCACTGTAGACACCTCAAAAAAGACTTCTGAAGTACAGGTATAGGAGGTGTTCCCAACAGTTGGAATCATAGTGTGGTAACGACAAAGGTTTAGTAAATACTGATCAGTTCCGTCATTTCCATTCCCATCCAAAGTCTGTGCTTGGTAAAACTATTGTTACTTCGCTTTATGATTTTCAAATCGCACTCAACCTTTGAAATAAACTCAAAATATATCATCACTGTCTTAAGTCCTTTACTTTTAATATATTCATTATAAATGACCCCGCCGGTGTCTCGAGTGATTCTTGCTTACAGCGAAAATATATAACTTACATTCTTCTGTTCAATAAAAGGAAGCAAAATAACGTACGGTATATACTGTACATTACACACAATTTTCAGAAACTTGAGTAAAGTAAAACTCTGACAAGTGCCAATTAATTTATATTGGATCGAGAGCATTGATCGATAGGATACCGCTATATCAAAAAATAAAGGTATGGTTTTATGATAATATATATTCAAACAATTCAGGAAAGATTCAAGAAAAAACATCTACCTTGCAACAAGTCTAAAGGCCACGTGTTTCCACTATGAAATGAAATACGCTTCTTCATATCTCGTAATAAAGCGTTGTTTGACGTCAAGTTTTGACGTTGAAGCTTTGTTTACCAATGTTCCGGTCTCAGAAACTACTGAAATTATTCGTAACAAAATCTTTAGAGATGATGGTACATTTCATGGTTTTAGTAGAAGTCTTTTTATATCCTTACTTGAGCTTGCAGTGCAAGACACTGTTTTTATTTTTAATAATGCTCTCTACTTGCAGGTCGAGGGAGTAGCTATGGGTTCCCCTTTGGGCCCGTTGCTTGCTAACTTCTTCATGAGTCATTTGGAAGAAGAATTTTTAAATAACTGCCCAGCCCAGTCTAAGCCGGTTCTATTAAACGATATGTTGACGACACTTTTGCCCTATTCACTTATCCTTGGCAGTGTCCTGAATTCTTGATTTTATTAATTCTGTATATCCCAATATGAAATTTACTATTGAGACTGAACAACAAAATCCGTTATCTTTCTTGGATGTAAAAATCACTAGAGATCAACTTCTGTTTATCGTAAGAATACGTTTACATGCCTGGAGAGTAACTATTTTAGCTTTTGTTTTTATTCTTTTAAGATTAATTCCATTACAACACTGGTACATCGAACTCTCAAATATACTTCTAGTTGGTCCAATTTTCACCTAGAAATTGATTATCAAATTTTTTTTCGGCTAATTCGTATCCTCAATTCCTACTCCAGAAAATAATTAATAATATGCTTACTAAATATATGTCTCCCTCCTCTGAAAACTTTAATGTTCCTAAATTGAACATGTATGCTGTTACTCCCTTTACCCACTCGGACAAATTACGTTCAAAAATAAAAAGTATCATTGAAAGAGAAATAGTTTTTTTAAAATTAAATTTGATTCCTATGAATCCAAAAAAGGTTGGAATTTTTTTCTCCTATAAGGACAAGTTACAGGATTTTATGCGGTCTAGCATTATCTATAAATTTGTATGTTGGTTCCAGTAAAAGACTGTTGCAAGTCCGCTATTACAGCCACTTAGGCTTCAGTTATCGTACAGGTTCCCGTATATCCAACCCAGAACTTTCTAGTATTAGAACACATGCTACTAAATGTAAAATTCATGTTGAAAAAACACATTTTTCGATTCGCAGTGCTACATCTCAAACTGCCTTTTTAACTACCCTTGAGTCATTATATATAAAGCACCTGTCCCCTAATCTGAATAGTAACATTTCTGCGGTTCCTCTCTCTCTCGCTTAAGGTGTTGTCAGGGCATTGACGTTTCTTTAGGCCATTCTTCCCTCTTGCGTTGTACTGTAAGATAGTTGAATTTCCTTAAAAAACTTCATGAATTTTAATATATTTTTTAAATAAAATTTTTCTGCGTTTATGTTAACTTTGTTGTCAAAATTTTTACTGTCGGTATAATAATTGTTATTTTAACTTTAGATTTAACTGCTCTTTGTAATTTATTGCAGACTGATGATGTGCAAAGGATTGCACGAAACGTTTCTGAATAAAGAACTTTGAAGACTTCTTGTCTTATGGATCTCCTGATTATATATATATATATATATATATATATATATATATATATATATATATATATATATATATATATATATATATATATATATATATATTATATTATATATATATATATATATATATATATATATATATATATATATACATATATATATATATATATATATATATATATATATATATATATATAATTTATATGTATATATTGATAATTGTGGTGCCCATGTAAATACAGGTCCTCAGCCCTATCCCGGAGCGAGCTTTAGGTAAAATCTTTAACTTTATTGTGCCCGGTTGACACCAGTCAGTATTCATGTACACGGGAGCTAGCTGAAAGTGATGGTTTGTAAACCTGGGTATGTATATATATGTGTGTGTGTGTGTGTGTATGTACATATATATATATATATATATATATATATATATATATATATATATATATATATATATATACTGTATATATAATTCAACATTCAGACGTTTTCCCTAACTTGAAATGGATCTGAAGCAAGGACAAGACAACGACGGCTGGCCATTTATGTACTCTGACAGCTGAATCCTGGATAAACCCTCAGAGCAGAAAACTGCCATATATAACATCAGTGTTGCCCCTGACACCTAGTGTACACAGAAACCGCTCAGTCAGCAGCACCATTCACCTTCATCTTGCATCACTTTCGTTCCACTGCTCTCTCTAGCTCCTTTCTACATGTTTCATTTAGAAACTCTTTTCACCAATCTATAACTGGAAAATTCTCACGTAAACAAGATACAGTCAATAAGGCTACACCATGTTACGGTCTGTGACGCTTCACAGCATCCCATCCCAAGACCTACTTCAATACGAAAGCTTGGGTGTTCACAACGACATATTATTCCAAAATGGAGGCCATGCCAACAAAATAACACAAAGAAATCTGAGCTGACGTCTTTAATTTTGATGCGAAACGTACTTGCCGACAGATTCAAATGGACGTAAAGTACGAGTTCGCTTTGTCATCAATAGACATTTTCCAATACGCCCCATTACACCTTTTGACGCTTGCACTCAAGTTCTTCCAGATCGTAAAGAAGAATATTTGAGATCTATAAAGCGGACAGGAGGCAAACTCTCATTATCTGCCTGAACATTTCACCTAAACCAAACACTCACAAAAATGCCCAGAATTCGGCTGAGGACCAACAAATACAGACCAGAGTAAACAAACTTTTGCCGGAAAATAGAGCAGGCTTCGAATAATCCCCGAACAGACTTATTGCGAAATCAAACACATTTTTATCTGAATAGGCAACGAAAATATTGAACTTTCACAACGTTATGGAAATTTACTTATGGAAATTTACTGATACAGCGACCAAAATGACAAATACGAATACTGTGATTATTTACAATACATTTATTACTAATATGCACTAAAGTGTGTTCTATCTCTTATATTAAGAAATAATGGCGGTCAGTAACAGGTTGATTACGTGAATCGTAAAAATTTCTATTTCCCGTCGGATGATGTTCTCAACCACGAGATATGATTGCATAAACAGTAATAGCAATTAATTGAATAATCTGAATGACAATTGACGTTATATCCTTTGAAGCATAATATAACAATATCTCTGCTTTATCATTACATGACGCCTAGCCGACTCCCGCAAAAAAATTAAATATAATAAAATATAAACGGTACCACTTTATCTAATTAGTAACTTTTCATGACTCTAGCAACATTTTCCTGTTTACATGCACACTGCATATCTGGGACGATCGCTCGACATTAACAATCAGCAATGAAGTCATGAGGACATTAAGTAAACATACAGTACAGCACACAGGGAGGATCCGTTGCTTCTTGCAATTTGGGCACACCTTCACTATATACCAAATGTGAGGATAGATATATTCATCTTACCTCAGCTTTCTGCTGAAATGAAGTGGGGACACTCACCCTGCAATGAAAGAAAAGTATATAATAATTAGCTATAACTAGATTTTCAATATGGAAGTGTTTAAGTTTCCTTCGGCGCAATCCAGTTTTCTGTACAGCTGATATATAATCAAAGCAACCAAAAATAGATTTATCTTTCGGTGGTCTCGGTATAATACTGTATGAGCCGCGGCCCATGAAGCTCTAACCAACACTCTCGATTATGGCTAACTTTAACCTTAAATAAAATAAAAATTACTGAGGAGGCTAGAGGGCTGCAACTTAGTGTGTTTGATGACTGTAGGATGGATGGTCAACATACCAATTTGCAGCCCTCTAGCCTCCTCAGTAGTTTTTAAGATCTGAGGGCGGACAGAAAAAGTGTGGAAGGATAGACAAAGCCCGGCACTATAGTTTTCTTTTACAGAAAAATAAAACGAAAGA
Organism: Macrobrachium rosenbergii; assembly: GCA_039081455.1. Lineage (NCBI taxonomy): Eukaryota > Metazoa > Arthropoda > Malacostraca > Decapoda > Palaemonidae > Macrobrachium > Macrobrachium rosenbergii. The sequence continues at coordinate 88,811 of JANJGK010002993.1, read as the reverse complement.
TTGTACCTTTCATTATCAATCTGACCTCAATAAAGGGCCTTCCATCTGATCACGTCGTGAGATTTATACCAATACGATGATTTTTTTCCCTTCAATCTGGTCTCTGCTCAACGACAATACAATAGCCTGTCTCTTCTTCAGCTCGCTCTTCTTCCATCTGCTCTGCATTACCAACGAACCTGTTCCCATGACCACTTCCTCACTCCTAAATAAACTTATTGATATTCCTCTTCACAAAATCACGTGTGTCCAAAAAAGCAAGGCCCTTTCCAGAGAGCTTTCAACGAGGACTATCTGCTTTCTTCATCTCTCATGAAACTTCTTTACACATAAAGTTAATGTAATCTCACTAATACACACACACACGTATACATACATACATACAGAGCACATATACAATATATATATATATATATATATATATGTATATATATATATATATATGTATATATATATATATGTATATATATATATATGTATATATATATATATATATATATATATATATATATATATATATATATATATATATATATGATTATTATCACTTTTTGTACGTGATTCATTTATCACACATTACCACAGGTGAAAAATAAGAAACGGGGTGTAGGTCCTATACACCCCGTTTCTTATTTTTCACCTGTGGTAATGTGTGATATATATATATATATATATATATATATATATATATATATATATATATATATATATATATATATATATATATCAGATATCAGGTCCACAATAATATTCAGTGGTGAATCAATTTAATTAAACTTACATTATGTTATCTATTAAATTTATCAACACAATTAAGTAGGTGAATAATACGAACATACACAATCTAAATTATATTTTTGTATATACATATATATGTCCATATACACAATATACATATATATATATATACAGTATATATAAAGGTGACACTTTGTAAGAAGTTAATTATAACTGGTGACAATGATATATATACATATATATATATATATATATATATATATATATATATATATATATATATATATATATATATATTACACATGATCTGCATCTTAGGATTTCAATGCGTAAAGTCAGAGCCCTAAGCTAATCAATTCGCTATAAAATACTTTCAAAACGAATCAAATCAGTTTCCTCTCAGCAGAAAATAAATCTGTGAAGCATGACACTCATGCAAGCTACCCCTCCTAAACTCGAAAGGAAAACTATTTTCGTAATTCAACTTCCTGTTCAACCCTCTTTAAGTATTTCCACAAAACTGTTTGCAGAAGTTTCCGTCACACAAAAGTACAAAAACGAAGAAAACGAGAC
>JANJGK010002993.1:55000-85000 GCA_039081455.1 Macrobrachium rosenbergii | reverse complement strand
TCTCCTTGCTGGATTTTTTCAACCGGATAAAAAATGGAATAATGGTAGATTCATTGCAGGAGAATGATCAAAACGAAAAGACAGAGAATTATATATCCCGAGGTCACAAAAAGATTTCAATTTGTCAAGAGAGACATTTTCGTGATTAGAAGCGCTCAAGAGAGAACCAACTTTCGTAAAGACCACTGATGCAGAGATGACGAGAAAAAGAACACCAACTTGACAAAATATTATCAACAACAATTGCACAATATATATCTCATATGGCGTACCAAGTGGATGACCTCGACGAGGCAGTCTCTCATCCAGCTCTGAGGGACTGCCTCGTGTAGGTCATCCACTTGAAACAGGTGCATGAAAACTAACTAACTATAATATGAGCATGTTCCAGAGAAATGAGGCAACTGATGCTGCATTCATCACTCTTCGATACTTGATTAATGCAGCTGTACGGAACTACAATGGATAATATACAAAGTTTCCTTTGTGGGTTGTAGCACTGAAAAGGGTGAAAAACTAAATATCACCTGTGAGAGAGAGAGAGAGAGAGAGAGAGAGAGAGAGAGAGAGAGAGAGAGAGAGAGAGAGAGAGAATTAAAGTATAGAGGAAAAGTAAATCAGTATACTATAGAATAGAAAATAAATAATTTTCAATCAGGTGTTGGAACTCGGCCCTCCTGTACACCTTAAAAGGAAATATAGCGCCTTAAAAGTTCGCATGATTAATTCTCACTCAGATTACACAAACAATCATCCAAAGAAATAAATTTTTTTCAAAATGCGCCAATGTCTTAAATACCCCCCAAGGTCATACTGTAATCTGTACTGTATCAAAACAGTCTAATCAAAGGCTTGATTAAAAAACAAATTATAATTTTGTGAAGAAAAAAAAAAACTCACGCAATCTTTCACTCAAACAGTGCTCATAATGTCATCCAGCTCAAACATCTCTGCTTATCTATATCGACTTCACAAAACCTGACATTTCATTAGAATGAATCACAGGAAATCCGTCAATCGCTATCTATAAATAATTCCCCTCGGCTGAGGGTAGCTCCAATGACATAATGTTTTCCTAATGCTGTTACTAGTAGGTGACCCCGCCAGGTAGAGCGGCCGCATAAATATATAAAAAACTAAAAAAAAAAAAAAAAAAATCTTGTATATAGACCCTATGAGTGCATTCTTGTTAACCCTCCTGGAAGCGTCTCGCTCGCTGCTCTCTTCAGGGATGGATAGAGTGCGTGTATTAGTGCGCCGGGGTTTGGCTGTTCAAGAGGTTACTCTCCACTCGAGGAGGAGGAGGAGGAGGAGGAGGAGGAGGAGGAGGAGGAGGAGGAGGAGGAGGAGGAGGAGGAGGAGGAGGAGGAGGCTCACAAAGTATTCCTCAGAAAGGCGAGCGACGCCTCCCAGAACGGCCTCGTAAAAAAAAAGGGGTGGTGTTTCGCTTTGATGCAAAAGAAGTTTCATTTTTATGGCCACTGGGTATTCTGAGCCAGATTCTTATTCTCTTCTGTTTCCTTCGATTTCTGGGTTACTCGCTCAGTGTTATTGTCCATGCAACGTTTTTTCCAGGAAGTATAATTATCCTTGTCCACATGACAATGTAAACAAAAGCGATCAGAGCTTTTACAGTCTGGCTACATGTCAAGAGAACTTGACAAAACTGCTATTCTTGCATTGAGAAGTGAGCCTACGTGAATACAATAAGTTTAAGACGCATGAGAGAGAGAGAGAGAGAGAGAGAGAGAGAGAGAGAGAGAGAGAGAGAGAGAGAGAGAGAGAGAGAGAGAGAGAGAGAGAGAGAGATTAGTTATATATTAGGGAATTCTTTCACCCTTAAATACCTTTTCCTTACAGAAATTTAGTGATGATATTTCAGCTAAGATCCAGAGGCTTCGAGAAAAACGTTCAAAGTGAAATTAAATTCGATAATATTCTTATCAATATCAGCAAAAAAGCACATGCACAGATATGCTCTGTACTTATTATATACTAATGAGGACAGTAATATAACTTTCATGATAGCGGGCTCACATACATACATACATACATACATACATACATACATACATACATACATACATACATACATACAAACATACAAACATACACACATACATAAACACACACACACACACACACACACACACACACACACACACACACACATATATATATATATATATATATATATATATATATATATATATATATATATATATATATATATATATATATATATATTATATACAAACATAAATTTATAAACATAGTGGGTATGCCGGTGTATAAAATGTGTATACAACTGTTTCACTAGTTTCCAATACTAGTTTTCTCTCTCTCTCTCTCTCTCTCTCTCTCTCTCTCTCTCTCTCTCTCTCTCTCTCTCTCTCTCTCTCTCCGTAAAAGCAATGACATGTTCTGACGGTGAGAGAGACAGAACTCACTCTCCCGAGACTCGACAGAAATGGAATAAATCGATCCTGAAAGGGAGAGAGAGCGAGAATCCTCGGGAGTGGTCCTTGCAGGGATATTCTATAGAATAAATGTGTTCCAAAGCCTCTCTCATGAGGACCATAGAGGCCTCTATGAGCGTGGAGGAGGGTGGGGGGTGGGGGGTTGGTCCTCCGGTTGAAAACTTACACTCTGGATGATGCAGCTTACTCCTCTAAAGAAAAATAGGTAAGTCTGGGGGGGAAAAGCAGGTAGTTTTTATTACTTAGAAGATATAAAATGCATATATATAAAAAGAAGAAGAGGGGTCAGTGTCAAAAATAAAACAGTCTCGCTATTGTTTACTATTCATTACTGTCGTCGATTTAATGTCTTCACCATGATTTGTATGTCTTTGCTCTCAATTGCCAAGCGTGAGGACGTTTCTTTCACGAACCACATCTAATAAAATCATGGTAAAAAATTTCGAAAAATATTCACAAGCTACGATGGTTATGAAGGAGAGCACAGAATACCTTTGTACTTGTGAATAAGAGCGAATTTACTTGCTTCAAAAAAGATAATAAATTATGGAATAGACTTATTTCCGTTGAAAATACATTGCAAATCGCACGCTATGAACAATTATTTTCAATGCTAGACTTTTACGTATATCGACAATATTTGCCCCTTACCCTATTACCTAGCTACTACCTGAGAGAGAGTGATTAGCCGGACACACCCCCCCCCACCCCTTTGAAAATAAAGGTCTGAGTTATGGACATCAGGGATTGATTAATTTCTGACTACTAAAAATTGGCGTCACATCACGGACGACAGGGACAAAGACAAAATCCCAATAAGTGAAAAATGAACATTAACAAAGTGAGAGAGAGAGAGAGAGAGAGAGAGAGAGAGAGAGAGAGAGAGAGAGAGAGAGAGAGAGAGAGAGAGAGAGAGAGAGAGAGAGAAGGCTCTGGCCTCTATTCTGTAACTTATGGCGATCTTTTTTTTTTTTTTTACTTTTTTATTGAAAGGTTTAACCTTACATTATTAACAATTACAATATTAACAATATGGTTACAGTGTACATTAACACATATAGGTCAGGCTAGTTTGAGGGTTCGGTGGGTGAGACGCCGGAGGTGAGGTTATAATGCATCCCAGTATTTATTTCATTATTATTATTATTAAAGTAGTTTAACCAGACCACTGAGCTGACCTTCAGCTCTCATAGGGCTGGCCCGAAGGATTTGATTAAAATACTAGGTCAAGGCCTGAAGTCAAGCGCTAGGACCCAGTAGATCATCCGATACAAAGATGAATGAATTAAAATGAAATTAAAAACTGCACATAGGCACATCCTCTCATACAATAAATACATTTACTCAGACTTCCTTACATACATACTAAAACGGTATATTAAAATTCAGAATATAAATCAAACAAAATTTTAAAAATTTTTCTTTTTTGTAAAATTCAAATGTTAAAAGGGTTTTCATACTTTTATTATTTACTTATTTTTATATTTTGTTAATTAAATTACAGTTCTTCAAGAACATCAAAATTGGAATGATTGAAAATGTGAAAGATTCTGACAAAATTTCTTTCACTGATCTATTTCCAAAAGTAGACATTCGTTGTCGGTCATACTTTGGACATTCACATAACACATGTCTGGCCGTTATTATTACTCTGCATTCTGAGCGCTCGGGAGCCGGGCCATGTGGGCTGCTCATTAAGTGCCCATGTGTCAGACGAGTATGGCCTATTCTGAGGCGTGTTAAAATTACTTGTGCGTCTCTCTCTCTCTGATATGATGAACTCCATTTTTTAACATTAGGTTTTATTTCTTTCAGTTTATTACTTTCAGGTTCTTCATCCCATATATATTGCCATTTATTTATGATACCCATTTTTATGTGAGTTGCATAATCAGTAACAGGGACATTCACATTTGATCTTGTCATGTGAGTTGCTGCTTTAGCTGCTTTCTCTGATTCTTCATTTCCTTTGATCCCTACATGCGCAGGGATCCAACATATTTCTACATCTTTTCCATTATTATATAATTTATGGAGATATAATTTAATTTGTTGTACTATATTATTATTTGATTTGTAAATTTGAATAGCTTCTATAGCGCTTCTTGAATCACTGAAAATCACAAAATTATTGAATGACGATTCTTTAATTATTTTTATAGCTGATGCAATTCCATACAATTCTGCTGTAAATACATTATTAGGAAGAGAGAACTGATAAGTTTTGTCTTGGGAGGTATTTATTTCAATCAATATTTATATCCCCGACCAAAATTCCCGGTTTCCCACAATTGCGTTGTGGTGTGACAGGAAATATGAGCGAGTTACATTTATTATCAGAAAGTTATGATTGTTTCAAATGAATGAAGCACTACAGTACCATGTTTAAAGTGGTCACTGGGTATATGCTGGACTGGGTAACATCCAACCCACTAGTTGAATATTATTCTCATGAAAATGATAAACTAGACGTGAGAATGAACTACAAATCCCTATAACCGGAACAAAAATGAATGATAATGATGAATTATAGATTGCTGATAAACCCTTTGGTTATACTTTCCTTTTAATAGAATAAATTACTTGAAATATAAAAAAAAGGAGAATTAGAATAACATTCAAAAGAATAAATAAATAATTCAGAAAGCTCACGAATCAAATGTTTAAGGTGCTTCGTCACATACAAATTAGTTATACATCATTTGCTACCTCATCTAACACCTATCTGTATCTGTATGTCCTCATCAAGTGCATCCTTGCATACAAATTTCACCTGTAACAGTTTCAGAATTCAAGGGAACTGTTTCAAATATAGTCTGACTTCAAAAAATGTTTTCAATTTATTATGAATAATCTTACATAAAGAAATTATATATATATATATATATATATATATATATATATATATATATATATATATATATATATATATATATATACATATATATATACATTTGTGTACAATAATTTCTTTATGTTTGTTTTTTTTATTATCAAATATGTTGTTCAAACTAGGCAATACCAGTTAAGCAATTAACATTGTCTTGGCAAATAAAATATCTACCAGTCCTGTACTAACTAATTTGACAGTCATAACCATTGCAATTTGAGCAAGATTATTTGTAATAACCAATGTTACCTGTACAACAAAGTATTTATCAATGCTCTAATTACTACCATTATTTTTATCATTATTATCATGTCACTCGATACTTGCTCTTTCCCTATCATATTCTCCCTTTCATCATCTTTAGTTCTTATCCCAGTATTCTCATAACCTGCAATTAAATCCTCCCGTTAAAGTGTTAAATCGGGCTAACTAAGATTTAGAAGGTAAGGTTGTTCATTGAGCTTTGTTTAGTAACAAGAGAGTTTTCATTTGCCCCCACGTGTTTGTACTAACTCCGGAACTCTCTTCCAGGAGACGATATAGCCTGCCCAGTTTGCAATTCTATGCCAAGACCACCCTTTACTGACTGCCATCCAAATTTCGCAACCATTCCTGGTCGCAGCCTGATCGCAAGAATCTGTTGCCCACACAGAAATCATCTTGATTAACTAATGTCCATTATCCTGGAATTTACCCCCTTTTATTTGTATTACTGCCTGTGAATTGATGCAATTTGGCTTAACAGTTAATTGTTTTAATGGGGATTGTTGTATCTGTGGCCCCTCATGTTTATATTGTGTGTCTGTAAATTACTGCGTTATTGATCTATCATGTGTGATTTATGCGTCTGTAAATTGTTACATTTTTGGTCTCACATATTTGCCCCATTCTCTGTAAATAAACCCCTTTTGATCGAAAAAGAATTCTAATTACAAATCGGCAACCTTCATTATTTACATAAATCAAGGAAGATTCTAAGGTAAGTTCCAGTAGTTTTCCTTTTGTTCATAATCGGGGACCCCCTTGGTACCGAAGGCAGTCTATATAATAATGAATTGTCCAAATTTTTCTCCACCCCAAGGACCCAGTTTATGACAGTGACAGCCGTTGCCAAGGATCCTATGGAATAGCTAAATAGCGTCGCTAAAGGCTATTATTATTATTATTAAAGTAGTTTAACCAGACCACTGAGCTGACCTTCAGCTCTCATAGGGCTGGCCCGAAGGATTTGATTAAAATACTAGGTCCAGGCCTGAAGTCAAGCGCTAGGACCCAATAGATCATCCGATACAAAGATGAATGAATTAAAATTAAATAAAAAACTGCACATAAGCACATCCTCTCATACAATAAATACATTTACTCAGACTTCCTTACATACATACTAAAACAGTATATTAAAATTCAGAATATAAATTAAACAAAATTTTTAAAAATTTTTCTCTTTTTTGTAAAATTCAAATGTTAAAAGGGTTTTATGCTTTTATTATTTACTTATTTTTATAATTTATTTATTAAATTACAGTTCTTCAAGAACATCAAAACTGGACTGATTGAAAATGTGAAAGATTCTGACAAAATTTCTTTCACTGATCTATTTCCAAAAGTAGACATTCGTTGTCGGTCATACTTTGGACATTGACATAACACATGTCTGACCGTTATTATTACTCTGCATTCTGAGCACTCGGGAGCCGGGCCGTGTGGGCTGCTCATTAAGTGCCCATGTGTCAGAAGAGTATGGCCTATTCTGAGGCGTGTTAAAATTACTTGTGCGTGTCTCTCTCTTTGATATGATGAACTTCATTTTTTAACATTAGGTTTTATTTCTTTCAGTTTATTACTTTCAGGTTCTTCATCCCATATATATTGCCATTTATTTATGATACCCATTTTTATGTGAGTTGCATAATCAGTAACAGGGACATTCACATTTTATCTTGTCATGTGAGTTGCTGCTTTAGCTGTTTTGTCTGCTTCTTCATTTCCTTTGATCCCTACATGCGCAGGGATCCAACATATTTCTGCATCTTTTCCATTATTATATAATTTATGGGGATATAATTTAATTTGTTGTACTACATTATTATTTGATTTGTAACTTTGACTAGCTTCTATAGCGCTTCTTGAATCACTAAAAATCACAAAATTATTGAATGACGATTCTTTAATTATTTTTATAGCTGATGCAATTCCATACAATTCTGCTGTAAATACAGAAGCATTATTAGGAAGAGAGAACTGATAAGTTTTGTCTTGGGAGGTATTTATTTCAATCAATATTTATATCCCCGACCAAAATTCCCAGTTTCCCACGATTGCACCCCCCCCCCCCCCCCACCGTCATTATCATCGTTATTTGTGTGAAGGATTAATCAGACATGTCGCACGGGAATGAATATCAGATTAGTAAAAATAATATTATGATAACCACCGTGAAAATTATTATTATTTGTACCTAATGAAATGTGTAAACGTAACATTTACCACCACTAATAGTAATCCTGCTATATAAATCACAACATGAATCCATATATTCATTCTTGCATGTCTTTGAAAAGACATTGTACAGCTAATGCACTCTACATTTAAACAAGTCATCCACCCAGGCTAGCCTCCCTCACCGCTGTTCCCTAGACTGTATACGATACCTGGGCAGAATGGTATGAAGGTACGTACCTTGGAAAGAGTTTTGGGGCGATCCGCAACGTTCCTGCAGTTGGGACTTGCCGTCTCGACCTCTTCCCGGAAAAAGAAGACTTAAGTATGGCTGACACTCTCTGACTGATTAATTCCCTTCCCCCATTCTCTCTCTCTCTCTCTCTCTCTCTCTCTCTCTCTCTCTCTCTCTCTCTCTCTCTCTCTCTCTCTCTACGCACTTTTAAAGGAATTATTGTAATATACGTTTATTACCAGCAGTAGTTGAATGCATATTTATATTGCAAACATTACCATAACAATAAAAATGCAATAATAAAGTCAACACAGAAAGCTACGACAGAGCAGCAAAGGGAGAATTAGTGTCTGTCCACTGCAAACTTTCATTGAGTTCTCACCAGGATTTTGCTCTAAGGCGAGTTCAGTAAACCTATACTAGTGAACATATTAACACGGTTCATCTTCATTACCAATCAAAAGTGAAACTCGTTACCACTCTCAACTTGCTTGCTAGCCAATCTGCAAATTGTAAACCCATTAAAGAAAAATATATCAGCACCATAATGCCAAAATGATACAACCGACAAATAGCACTTGGGCTAGCCTTCCTCTCTGGACTGTGAAGTGTTATATAACGATAATAATTACAGTACGATTACATGTGCCTACGACATTCGATGTAAGAATGTTCACCGCTCGTAACTTTTCAATTCTATTTTTGACATTGAACACATTTTGAATAGCATGCAGCATTCATTCAAATTAAAACAATTTAAATTTCTCAATATCACAAAATGTCAATGATATTTTTACCAACACTCAATTTGTGGACGACAGAAACGCATGCGGCCAAGCCCGCCGTTAGCAACCTTGAGAAGCTAGATTCTTCTCTTTTGCTAGACTCTCATACTTACCCCTTACATGGGCAGAATCACGACAGTTTCCAGTCCTGCATATTACACACCGGATACGCGAAATAAGCGAAAAACCGGCAAAAAACAAATGCGAAAAGCCACAAGCATATACGCGACACAACAACGATTAGTTCACAACGTTCGACTTCGACAAGTTCTACTTCAGTTTGAGGCTACGTGCTCACAGCTCCAGAAGCCCTACGCTCAGTTGCCATTTTCCTGATTTTTTTTTTTTTTTTTTTTTTTTTTTTTTAGCTCTTGCTGCATACAGTACAGTATACTATTTACAGTTCTGGCCGCATACAACTTCTTATCTTACTACTTGTTCTTTAAGCATCTGATAACGCATTCAAATTTAAACCTTTTCCAAACAATATGAAAATCCTTAATAACAGGATACCTGGCAACTTCCCTTAAGGCAGTGTAAAATATGATGTCCAATTGGTTAAAATCCCAGTGCGTCCATATTATCCAGTCATGAATTAGTAATACAGTAACAGTAATCGGTCATCTGTAGAGGAGTGTATGAGACAAGAAACCTCATCCCAAACACATTCAGGGATATCCATGACATTCACGATACCTCGGCTGTAACTTCCAACAAAGGGCAATTATTATAAAACACGTGCTTCGTCACCAGTGGAATTCGAACTTAGATGTCAATTATCCCCGAAGAAGTATAGTGGATTTGATATTAAACTAAATTTGAGGTTTAGTATTTGTGAATATAAACAATGTGACAAATACATATATATATATATATATATATATATATATATATATATATATATATATATATATATATATATATATATATATGTGTATGTATATAATTATGTATACACATAAATGTTCATATGAGTCGGGAACAGCCGAAGCTAGGTAAGCGCGGATTACTCCATATATGAAAGCGTAGGTTTGTATACGTATCAGAACAAATAAATGTTTATATACAGAGAGAGAGAGAGAGAGAGAGAGAGAGAGAGAGAGAGAGAGAGAGAGAGAGAGAGAGAGGTGTCTTACAATCGATTCGGTAGCTGGTGTAATTTCCTCAGCCACTCGTATGAGACTCACAAGCTGCTTCTCTACCCCACAACAAATGAGGCCATGACCACTCTCTCTCTCTCTCTCTCTCTCTCTCTCTCTTTGAACAAGCATTCTGTACAGTTCGCATTTAAGCAATTACTTACTCTGCTAATGGAAAGAGGGACGATGAGGCTACAACGGCCAGGACGCTGGGTCCAGCCACTGCATGGCACAGTAGCGCCACACACAAGGGAGGGGTTTGACTTACAGTTTCTGGGAGACAATCAAACCTCTGCACAGAAATCAAAGGGCAGTCACATATTGAAGCAACCATAGGTGAAGAAGCGGGCTGCCTGAGCATCTCTGTCCTAATAGCTCTTTTTTTCGATGACGAAAAGTTACATGATTATAAATCATTTGTCGAAAGGTGCACAAAGGGTTCCGAGAAGCCCGAATGGAGGAAATGCGAAAAGCTGGCAAGCCAGGAGTCAAGCCCTAGACCTACTACATCATTTAATGGCCAGATTTTTGTAATAATAATCTTTATTGCGGCTCAGGGCCATGTACATGGAAGGTACAAATACAATGCACACAATCTAGATACATAAGGTAACATGACAAAAATCATTATCGGCAGTACCCACACAATTGCGGAAGAAGTAGAAAAAATAAAATTCATAATAATGGTAATGACAGTAATTATATGGGGAATATTAGAAAAAAAGTTTAAGATGATAACAATAAAAAATACAGATTGCAGACGATTAACTTCCATCTGGGGTCCTTAGGTGGTTGCAGAAGTCAAGTCCAGAAGGCTAAATACGAATACTGAAAATTGCAAAACTCTACAATGAAATTAAACACAGTAATAACAGGAATTAAGAATACCAAAAATAGCAAGGAACGTAGAAATATAATAATAATAATAATAATAATAATAATAATAATAATAATAATAATAATAATAATAATAATAATAATAACAATATATTAATAATGACAGATTCTGGAGATGACACTTCATAATTGCAAAAACAGAGAATAGGGCATTTAAGGAACAAACACCTCATTATTCCATCTTTCCCACAATGTAGATCTTCTTCTTGCCTCGCTGATCAGGATGCTTTGTATGAGCGAAATGCTGCTGTTTCTCAGTCGGGTGATCAGACTGGACATCGTTCGCCTCATAATGATTTCCAAATTATCCAGGCGGTTTTCTATGAACAAATGCGTGGCGGAGTGATAGCGAGGTGTGTTTGTGAGGCCTCTCAGAATGTCATGTGAACAACAGTGATACGTCTCATGGTCTCCCTGGTATAGTTCGTCCAAAGGGAACACCCATATATTCTGAAGCAGTACGGGCGGAAGAGCAGCAGCTTCGTTTCTCGGTGACAGAAGGCAAACCTCCTTGCAATCATGTTGCCAGTTGCACATAGTTTACGACGCCTCTGTTCTATGTCTGCCGCATCTTGTAGGTCGTCCGTGATAATGTGTCCCAAATACGGAAATTCATGCAAGAATTCCAGACGATGATCTCCGAGGAAAATTAGTGGTTCTGCAATAAGCTTAAGCGATCTCGGGAGCAGCGACATACACTGGGTCTTGGTTTCGTTGTATAGGATATCAAATGCCTCTGCATATTGGCGGCAGGTTTCGATGAGTCGCTGGAGACCTTCTCGCACTGATCAAGGGGAGATCAGAACCATATCAGCGTAACAGAGGTTGTTTATTGTTGTTTCGTTGATAGTGCATCGATTGGGAGTGAGTTCAGTTTGACATTCAGGGCATCTTTGTACGTGTTAAACAGGTATGGAGAGAGAATGCCCCCCTTGCCGGAGCCCATTTGACACAGAACTGCTGTGTGGAGAACCAACAACATAAGATGCCAATTAGATATAGAGGTGTGCCTCGTGTGTGCAGCTTCAGGAAGAGCTTCAGGTAGTTTACTCTGTCAAATGTTTTTCTCACATCTACAAAACATAGGAAAACTGGAGAGGCTGATGATAGGTAATAGTTCAGCAATTCTTTCAGGATGTAGATGCAGGTGTCGATTGAGTGGTTTGCTTTAAAGCCGAACTGGTTGTCAGTAGTGTGCAGAAAGGGGAGAAGCCTCACTAGAAGAACGGACTCAAGTATCTTCGACACAATTGTAGTAATTGCAATCGGGCAATAATTGCCAAGGTCAACTGCATCCTTTAACTTGTTTTTTATTAATGGTATTAAGTGAATTACGAGTAGGGAGTCTGGGAGAAACTGGTGAATTGTGCACTCACTGAACAGAGCAGCTAGCAAAATGCAAATTATCGGATGGCAGAATTTGAAAGCTTCAGTAGGCAGACCGTCGCAGCCGGGCGATTTATTATTAGGTAGGTTGTTTATGGCCTCGCTGATGTTACCTGGCGTAATACGATCGGCGAAATGAAACTGAATATTATCAGTAAGGAGGTTATTTACATCCCTGCGGGAGTCTTGATCGTTTATGCAATTCAGGATAGTGCTGAAGTGACCGCCCCACATTCTTGCGATAGCCCCGTCACCGACGGCTTCTCCTACTCTCTGTGATAGCTTTTTAGTTTTGGGATTTAGGGATTGAATGTCCTTCCAAAGACGGGGTAATCGCCAGATTCTAATTTCGTAAACACTGCATCAGCTCTTAGTTGCTTTTCATTCAGTGTGCAATGCTTAAGGGCAAGTTTGAACTGCGCTCTCGCCTGCCTCATTAGCAGTGCAAAGTGTCCTTCCCTCCGGCTACCATTTTGCCTCCACAGTAGAAACATTTCTCGTGAATGTGTATATACTGTAGGTCTTTAACCAAATCATTCCATCCAGGTATATTACGGGAGTTGCCTTGACGAGACCAAAAGGTATCCCTGCCGGAGGCAAGCATAGCGGAAATTATATTCGAATAGAATTCTTTCAGATCTCTCCTGTGATGATCGTTTCTGCATTTTGGGTTCGTGCACAGCAAGGCATCTGTCGCCTGAGCTATTGACTGCAGCCTGGTTTCCGTGGTTTCCCGAAAGGATCTGGTTTTCTGTTGGTTTTCAAAAACCCAGTTAACAGCAGGTGGGGGATGAGTTAGGGGGTTCATGGTAGGGAGGGATGGGGTTCTCAATGACACCTGTAAGGGGATGTGATCGTAGCCCATTGCAAGATCGTAGCGAATGTTGCAGGTCAGGAGACCCACGAGGGCTGGTGATCGTCGCTGAAGATCTATCTTCCACCGGAGGGTTCGTCGGTCCTCTGCGATAGGTCTAGAGGTGATGTGGGCGCTTCATCCGAGGGAGAGAGGGCAGCAGTTCCCTGACGGGAGGGCGTGGTCATCTCGACTTCGCGTCGCACTCTCCCTTCTCTCGTGTTGTTGGGAGGCGAGGAAATACTAGATGCCTCATTCAAAGGAGTCTGGTGGCTTGCTGTGCAATTGTCTAATGATTCCTGCACTCCTTTGATCGCATCCCAGATCCGTGAAAGATTGTTATTTGTTTCCACAGTTTTAAGACTGTTTAGTGATTCCTGTAATCCTTTGATCACGTCCCAGATCTGTGAAAATTTGTCTTGTGCTTCCTCAATTTTTTCTGAGGGTTTGTCAATTTTTTCTGAGAGGGATTTTGCTTTTAGGAAGGCATTTTCTGCCGTATGGCACACTGCAGGTAGGCTTAGATCAGCAGGTCCCTTTGGAGGCAGATTGTAAGGGTCATCGGCGTAGATTTCCACCGAGCAGGTCCTTAGCCACTTAGTGATATATGATACTTTCTTGTGAGAGGATAGGCTTTTCGTGGGTCGCTCCTGGAGAAAGGTATCTGGTATCAGGTCTTTGCATTTTGTATATGCAGAGTTAATTTCCTCGTGGGAGAAGACTGCACTGACAGATTGTATAGTTGACTCGACATCTGCACGGTTCGATTGGTATTGGGTAAAGTAAAGACAATTGTTCGCGATTGCAGAACTTGTGTAACTGTGGGGCACAGGTCTCTTTATATTCCAGGGTCACTGGCACGACGGGTGGAGGTTGGTCAGATGAACTTTTTGTGGTCAAGGGAGGGCCAAGCACTAACATATACACAGCACGCTGTAGATTAATATATCTGCAATTAGACAACACTATCCGGCTTACGCGCCGGGTGTTACGTACAGACATTATTAATACATTGCCTTAAATGAGAGATATCATCACCAAGAGCGAAAACCCCCTCTTTTTGGGTAAAAAACGCGAGAGAGAGAGAGAGAGAGAGAGAGAGAGAGAGAGAGAGAGAGAGAGAGAGAGAGAGAGAGAGAGAGACCTCCAACACGTCCGCCCCCGACACACACACACAAATGAACTTTACCGGTATTTAAAAATATTTATTCAACCACTTTGCTCTCGCATTGCACAGTACTTGTCGACACAGATACCTTATATTTCATTTTTACATAAACACAGCTATACAATATCTCTTTTTTAAAATGATCTCCGCGTCCACTTCTCTCCTTCACTGTTATTTGTATACGTCCTGTTTCCGTTTTCTTTAATTAGCTGTTTTAGTTCCCATTTTCTATAAAATATCTTCGTTTCTTCACCTCTTCTTTTTTTGCATCAGTGACCGTTTCTGTTCCATTAAATGGAACAGTCATTCAGCTGGATATAAGCCGGAGAGAGAGAGAGAGAGAGAGAGAGAGAGAGAGAGAGAGAGAGAGAGAGAGAGAGAGAGAGAGAGAGAGAGACGTATGCATGTATGATGCAGGTATTCGCATTGAGTGAGAGTTGATATCCTTGTGTTAATGCCTTACCTTTTTTTATTTAATGAGTATAACTAATAAGCGTAAGTGATTACGATTATTTCTCTGTAATTCCTTGTATCATTTTTTTCCATTCGATCTTATGGTTTATGTGGGTCCACCAGTCAGGTCATCTTTGAACATGTGGTATAAACTTTGTGTACACTTGTTTTAAATCACCCAGCCGAGTCTTTATGATGTAAGGAAATGGACCCGAGGTACTAATGGTCTTTCCTCTGCAATGCACGCGAGAGAGAGAGAGAGAGAGAGAGAGAGAGAGAGAGAGAGAGAGAGAGAGAGAGAGAGAGAGAGAGAGAGAGACCATGTTAGCTTTATTACTGATCAGGGGATAGTTCATGTATGTTAAAGACAGAAAAACTTCAAATTGTAAAAGGCATGACATTTACAGAAATATTAAACCCATAATATATGGAAGTGTTGCAGTCACAAAGGTCCCAGACGTAAATGAGAATTTGTAAAACGACACTGGCTGTAGGATGGCAGGAAAGGAATGATTGAAACATTTAGTGGTGGAATGAGGAGATAAATGGTTTAGCGAAGGAAAAAATGAGATTATGTGAGAAGCAGTTGTGCATAACAGAGGAGATATATAGATATGCGAATTGGCCACTCTACCATCAGACCGAAGAATAAATAGAAGGAAAAAAAAAAAAAAAAAAGCAAGCGAGAAGGTGAACAAGAACTTAGGGAAAAAAAAGTGGTTCTACAGAGAAGTTATGCTGAGAGAAAGATCAATGAAAATATGAGTTCCAGAAGAACTCGAGATGCAAATGCGGAAATGACATCAGGAGTGAGTGAGTGAATGCAGCTCTACAGTGCAGTAGGTGGATCAATAAAGTGAGCATTTTGAAAGTTTGATGAATCAGGACGATAGAAGAGAGGCAGAAGGAATGTCAGTTGGCTGGTGGTTAGTTTAGATCAAGCTGTCTTTTGCAGACACTGTCCTTTGCCCTAAGTGTGGTAAAGTGTGAAAGGGATGAGGAGGCCTGGTGTGGACCTCCAAAATCTGACCACCAAGAGATGACTTGGTGAGACTATTCATGACGGGAAGGAGAAATAAGGGAATCCCAGTGAGAGTTCAGACAAGGTAGAGGGTATGTAGATGAAATCTCTTCTTTCTAAACAGTTATGAGACAAGTTGAGAGTTGAGCGAAAAAGTTCTATAAAGACCCAGAGAAGGCGTAGGAAGTCGAGAAGACGTTAAAGCATGCTTAAGGTTATGGGTGGATAAGAAAATCAGCCATTTATGGTTGATGTACGCAGATGATGCAGTAAACTTGAGAAACTAGTTAAATAGTTTGAAACTGTCTGCAAAAAAGCAAAGTGAAAAAAAAAAACTGGAAAGATTATGAAAGTCAAAAGCAACTAGTACAGCAGATGGAGCAATGGGGGCTAATGAGGCCGGTGGAAAAATGAAAGCAGTAGATTTGGTAGCGAGGGATAAATGCCGTATATATAATGTGAAAAATAAATTGAAAGTTGAGTAATGCACATGGGAAAATAATAATGTTATACACTCACGACAGAAAAAGCTTTGTATTAATTGATTGAACCAGTTACTGCTTCTTTGCTCCTGACTTCCCGTTATTACAGTTAATCAGGCTTTGTCTACAAACTTGACGTCATCCCTTGACTTCTCAGCTTTGGTGTATTTGCTCTTATTCTGCACTCGGGGAAAAGGAGAAAATGCAAGTAGAATATATTAAACAAATGTGGCTATCAAAAGTGCTTTTTAAAAATTCTGAAAAATCAAATTTCCCAATAATATCAGCTCTCTCTCTCTCTCTCTCTCTCTCTCTCTCGAAAACAAAAAATTTTCCTAATTCATAAAAAAATTCACAACCTTGCCGTTCTGGGAATAATTACTACCCAATAAACGGTTCACTATGATGCAGAATTTTCGTGTAGGTGACAAAGCCAAGTCTCCCTGATTAAGTTTTTGTCTTCAACGAGAGATACAGATTGGAATGACTGTGCTTTAATTACCTGCCTTGAAAGCTAGTCAGAGGAAATACACACATTTTGCATGTCTGTTAATGAATGTATTCCCATGCATGAATTTTCATTAATGATAAGTTCAACCAGAGGGGAACCCTGTAAGAATTTAAAGTTTGAATTTAATGAATCTGCAATTATGGGCATGAAAAAATGACTTCATAGTTAATATATCATGAATTTCTTAGTAATGCATTTTGTAATTACGTAATCTAAGTCACATTACAAACTCAATAAATAAATACTCGTTTGAAAGTTATACTGTGAACATTAATAGCAAAACACGCTACTTTTGTAATTCATTCAGAATATTGGTTTGTCAGAAAAATAACTAACAGCGTCCAAACAAAAGTGGCATCTGTAAGTGCAGCATATAATATCTCTCAGAGTATCATATTAGTCGTCGTCGTCAGTAGCCCTGAAGAGGGAAATGAAACCATTATCTGTGTACATGACAACATCACACTAACTAACTAACTAGCGATATCAAAAGAGGCAACTCATAAGACATTCATGTAAGTGGATGCTAACATTCTGGGCTGATAAAGGCCGCAGTGATGAAGAGAGTGAAGTTTTTGCGAAGTGCGAAATTCAAGAGACAATCGAGGTCATATTATGCGATTTTTCAAGATTTACAGCTCGACTTTTACCGCCAATCGGGACTTTGCAGAGACGGGACCTACGGGATGCAAATTCCTGAGATGTATGCTAGTATTGCACCAGCAAACAAACCCCCCCCCTTCTTTTTTGCCATGCACCTAGATTAGGTTAGGTTAAGATAATACCGGCGACAAAGACATACTTGAACATAATATGGAGGCATTGAGACCATGCCATTTTCTGAAGAAAAATGGAAATATTATGCACAAAAATGGGTGAACATACTAATAAATATGGATGAAAGTTATGGAATTAAATGAAATGAATTCAAATGGTAAAGAAACTAACATAAAGAAAACAGCTTTGACAGTATTAAAGGAGGTATTAAAAATGGACAAAAAATACAAAAAATGGTGAAAATAAGTATTGAGAACAATTACTGTAGTATAAACAGAGCATCAAAATTATCAAAGAAGGTAAATATGGGCGACATAAGAAAGAATTATCAAAAGTGAAAACAATATAGGCTAAAGCGTTAAAAAAAGAGTTAGCTTGCTGGAACACAGGGATGAATGTGCTTCGACGTCGTTGACCCTTTTTCAATTCACTTTCTTTTGAAAAGGGTTCCTCAAACCTCCCTCGAACACTTCTATTTAATCTCCCCTTCAGAATATTGGGAACGTACGAAATAGATTCGAAAGACATGAATATCAGTTAACACTATAAGAACGCGATTGAATTCTTAGTTAACAAATAATATCTAACTGAATGCATACATACATACATACATACATACATACATACATACATATAAAGTGTAAATAAGCACAGTGGCACACGTTCTTATAAGTTATGAAGGCCTAATTATCAAAGAAGACGAATATTACTAAGTAGTAAAATTTTCAGAGTTTATAACTTTTGAAGCCAGTATTTTCTGCTTTTAAGTATTATATTATAATCTTCCATTTTCGATAAACGGATACATATCAAGTTGTTGAAAAACTCAGTAATAGTTTTCTCAATAATATTTTGATATCTTCTTGGATACGTCGCAAACTTTTCAATGGCCTGGCATCTTGCTGACCGAAAGCTCGGATAACCCAAAAGTTTCTTGTTGGCCTGCTCGTTGAACAGTGCATTACGGCATTCTCTCTCTCTCTCTCTCTCTCTCTCTCTCTCTCTCTCTCTCTCTCTCTTCGCGATTCACTCAACAAGCCAACCGGCCTTTATCTCAGAACGTGTTGTAGAATTACTTATCTTCCAGTGTGCAAATGATGATAAGAATTACCGCACTGATATCCACACCAAAGTAATCAAAATTGTCTAGCTTTTGGTAACGAAACAAACTAGTCGAGTTTCATGGAGTTTAAGGTTTGAGGCAGTGGTTCTCAACCTGCGGGGCACGCTCCCATTGGGGGGCGTCAGCAATTTCCAGGGGAGGCGCGAGCCCTACGAAAAATGTAAAAATTCTCTAATATATTCGTTATTCTCTTAACAAGATTGAGGAAATAATATTCAGAAATAAAAAAAAAAAAAATGCAAACGTATAACAGTAGTTTCCTATATTCTACTATTTTAGTTAGACTCGTTGGGCTTCTTACCATGTTTTGTAATTATTTACCTTCCTCCCTGTCCCTCGAAACCCCTTCTCTTTCTCTTCTTTTTTTTATTTTCCTTTAAATTGGGAGGGATTTTTACTCGCAGATGCAAGGGGGGCGTGGAGGGGTGGACCAACTATTAGAGGCGGCGAGGTAATAAAAAGATTAAGAACCACTGGTTTAAGGTTTACATTTAGACGTTAGCAAATGAAAGGAAGCTTATTCAACAACAGCAATATACACTTAGCGTACATTCGTTAACTTACAACTTTTATTGTTAAATTAAAATGTATCAATAAAAACCACAAAAACATCGATTATATTATTATTAAAATAGTTTAACCAGACCACTGAGCTGACTATCAGCTCTCACAGGGCTGTCCCGAAGGATTAGGATGGAATGACAAGTCTAGGCTAGAAGCCTAGCACTGGGACCCAATAGGTCATTCGCCAATGTTGAATGAACGAAAATGAAAATGAAATTAAAAGCTGTAAAAAGGCATACGCTTTCATACTGGACACACTCACAAAATAAATACATTCACTCTCATGCTTCCATATATACTTATCAAAAAGGTATATTAAAATTCAAATTAAATTAATTATAATAATAAAATTTACTTGCTTTAAATTTCATTATACTGATTGATTGATTTTTTATATTTTATCAATTAATTCGCAACTTCCCATGAACATTAAAATGGGTACTGTTGAGAATGTTGAAGATTCCGACAAAATTTCTTTTATTATTCTATTTCCAAAATTTGATAACCGCTGCAGGTTATATTTTGGACATTCACACAGTAAATGCTTAACTGTTATCAGCACATTGCAATCTGGGCATTTGGGAGGAGGGCTCCATGGACTGTGGCCCTACTCCCAAATGCCCAGATTGCAATGTGCTGATAACAGTTAAGCATTTACTGTGTGAATGTCCAAAATATAACCTGCAGCGATTAGGCTATCAAATTTTTGAAATAGAACAATAAAAGAAATTTTGTCGGAATCTTCAACATTCTCAATAGTACCCATTTTAATGTTCATGAGAAGCTGAGAATTAATGAAGTTTAAAACAAGTAAATTTTATCATTATAATTAATTTAATTTGAATTTTAATATCCTTTTTAATGAGTATATATGGAAGCATGAGTATGAATGTATTTATTGTGTGAGTGTGTTCAGTATGAAAGAGTATGCCTTTTTACACCTTTTAATTTCATTTTCATCTTCGTTCATTCATCACTGGCGAATGACCTATTAAGCAATAAAAGGAAATAAAGGGGCGAAATAGAATAAAAAAAAAAAAATAAGCAGCAAAGCAACTGAATGGAAATATTCACAGCCCAAAGTAAAGCAATTTGACAAAGGTAATGTAACAGATTTTCATTTTAATGGAGAATTATACATGCATACATACAAACATACATACATACACACACAAAAATTCGGCAGTCTTAATACACACAGAAAGAGGAACAAAGAACCTAATGAAAAAATTACTTCAACAAAGATTATAACTGGTTCATTCACAAAAGTTAATCGCCGTGAAAACAATAACATAAATAATACTTAATAAATGCATAATTGAATAATGGTACAAAACGGTACAAAACGGAAGACCAGAAACAAAAGACCAAAGACTGACCCAAAAATAAAACCAGAGGTTGAACTGGTTTCATTCTCCAATCAAAAAGTCTCTCATGTTCGCCCCCGTCCCCGCCCCAGCCTCCCCAAATCCAGAACCAGTAAAAAACAGCAAGAGAAAACTTGAAAGTTTAGGCAGCAAAAGGAATGCCATTGAAAACAGAAAAACCGTAAAACAGTTCTGAAGAAACGGTACGTGTCAAAGCCCACTGGAAATTAGATGATACACATAGATATTGGCATCAAACATTATTTATCTTTTGCTAGTTACAAGTATATCCTAGGCAAAATGGTTTTTGTTTATATAATATATATATATATATATATATATATATATATATATATATATATATATATATATATATATATATATATATATATTATATATATATATATATGTATATATATATATATATATATATATATATATATATATATATATATAATATATATATATATATATATATATATATATATATATATATATATATATATAATATATATATATATATATATATATATATATATATATATATATATATATATATAATATATATATATATATATATATATATATATATATATAATATATATATATATATATATATATATATATATATATATATATATATATACATATGTAGACTCTACTGGTCACTTTTACCAGGTACATATGTACTTCGCGAATTCTTCGCGCTTTTTGGATGTGCTTGTCACTACAAAGCCGTAAGATCCAAGCCCAAGAAATTGAAGAGACTGTGATGCCCAGTCGCGGGAAACGAACCCGCGTCACCATAATCACAGGGGGTCACGCTGCCGACCTAATCACAAGGAGGTCACGTTGCCGACCTGCTCCTTGTGATTATGGTGACACTGGTTAGTATTCATTTCAACAACGGTTCGAGTGTCACCTGCATGCTTCATATAAGACCCAGATAGAGAAGTACGTATAAAAACACCTTCTTTTCAGTGTTTTTCATTATTTACTTTCGCAACCTCGCGTAATTAGGAACGCGTGCTCTGCTTAACAAAAACAGGGGAGGAGATTGAAAGTTTTTTTTTTTTTTTTTTTTTTTTTTTAACAGGTATGAGGGTTGTCTTCACTCCACCCTCTGAGGTGGAATTTAAGACATTATTCCTGTCCGAACCTTTAAGGAAGGGAGGGGGATTAGAAGACATTTCAGTTTTCTATCCGAGTCATAGGAGGGGCGGGGGTGTATTTTCGGCGATTGCCGGCATTGTACGTGGGGTACTCCCTTTTTTGTTGAATGTTGCTAAACCTTCTGTTAAAGACTTTGGCAGATCGGTGCTTTCCGATATAGTGAATGATCAGTTGCCTTTGCGGGAATCTTTAAAAAGACATGGAGTGACAGCTCTCAAAAGCATGGGCTGACGAATTTTAAATGGAAGTGGGAGGGTTGCCAGGAAAAAGGTGGGAGGTGGAGTACGTCGTACACTCGCTAGCTCAGCCGCGAGGAGGGGAATAAGAAGAATAAGAAGAAAAAGAAGAAGAAGAGAATGACGAATCGAAGGGTTAAATCAAGAAGTAAATATAACAAGGATGTGTATGATCTTCTTTAATTCATCAACCTTTTGCCCGTTGGCGTGCATGCACACATTCTCTCTCCTCTTGAATTTTTTTTTTTTTTTCAGGAATGGCGAGCATTGTTCCTAACGTGCCTGGGACGGGAAACAAGGTCCCTGTCTCCTCCCATATCACGGGTATCACAGAATTGTTCCCGAATGTGAACAGACATAGGATTATAGAAAGCTCGATTAATTCGAAGGAAAGGTTGGATTTCACACCGAGTAACAATTCAGTAAATCGAATCCTGACAGACAGTTATATCGAGTTTCGTATTAATGGTATTACCGGTTCCTTCTTGGATTTATCGAGTATAGCTTTGGAATTATACATTACAGTGGCCAGGGCCGGTGTGCGGCTAGCAGACAATGTACATGTTGCACTGGTTAATGGTATAAGTAATATGCTTTTTAAAAACGTCTCTGTTTTCTTGAATGAAAAGTTGGTGGAATCGTGTCCTGTTTTTAACTATCAATCATACATAAAAATGCTCAAGAGCGTTAAAAGCAGCGTACTACCCATTGTTGGTATAAGTGGGTTTTTCCACGATGACTTTAACATTACGCATGGTGTTACTTAGACCTATACCGCCGCTTCTTTCGGACAGCTGAGTAGGTGGGAATCTCGGATGTTGAGCTCCATTAAGGCGGGGGGAATTCACACGTACTTTCCACTCCTTATAGATCTGGCGAGTATAGACAGACATGTATTTGCTAGATTCCGCGGATTTGAGAATAAGACTTGAAATGGCGACTAACAACTGGGTGATGGGTGCACACACAGACGGACACTTAAATGATCTGAATATAGAAAAGGCTAAGTTGTGGATTGATTGGGTTACCCCTCATTATAACGCCATGTCCACATTAAACACTGCTGTAGCAGTTAAGCCGATACAATATATATTTGATAAGACTTTATATAAAATGTATGTTATAGGGCAGAACGAGGATTCCATTTTAATAGGTCAACCTTTCAATACCTGTATACCTGAAAAGATTACACTGGCCATGATAAGCAAGCAAACATTTTCGGAGAATTACACGGCCAATAGTTTATATTTCCGAGCTTATGACTTGAATAATGTGCACATCACAGTTAATGGGAATACGGTGTATCACATCAACTGTAAAACACAGCCACCTAACATTACTATAATAGGCATAGGAAAAAAGCTGAAAATAAAGTAAAGGAATAAAAACTCTTTACAACAAGCAAGCTGATCCAAGAACCATGATATACCCTCCCCATTCCAGTAGGATAGGCAACCATTATTGCTCCCCAAGACCTAATACTTCGTAGGATTTCTGAGAATCAGAGTTCAGTCAATGATCAATAACGCGATTTCAATCATTATTATTCATTTATTCAATGTTGATGTTGTGAACCACCTAAAAGTAAGAAAAAATAAAAATAATGACAATAGAAAAATATCCATTTAATGTCATTTCCATTTACTCCATTTATCCATGTAAGAAATCTGCTCCTGTATTTATACATGTAAGAAATTAGTAGTCACTGTACTTAAATGTATAACAATACAAAAGTCATTTCAAGTCAATCATAAGTATATAAAAAACTAAGTTATTTTGAAAGGATGTGAGTTGACAATAACCGAAGTGATAAAACGATATACGAGACCAATTTCCCCTCAACTCTCCAGCAATCAACAAGAGTCACACGAATGGCGTCACTGCCCATTGCAGCAGGTCAGAATCAATCAATCACCGTGCAAAGCGGCAACGAAATAACTGCAAAGCTAAAAACATTAACTGTGGACTACACTTACGTCGTGGCGGTATTATTGCTCAACAGGTTACGCAATGAAACGTGGGACATCAGTCCAAGTTGAGTGTGGTGTCGGATTTGAACTGTATGCCCGTTTTCAGCGATAACACACACTCTCTCTCTCTCTCTCTCTCTCTCTCTCTCTCTCTCTCTCTCTCTCTCTCTCTCTCTCTCTCTCTCTCTCTCTCTCGTTTCATAATCATGATCATAACTTCAGGCACTTGCCTTATCTAGAAGTCCTCTGGCCTCTCTCACAGTTGAGGCTAGGTCACATCTTTGTCCGTGTTTACTTAAGAGTTCGTTACTTGGAACTTCACAGAATTAAAACATTTAACTTACATAATTTTCATAAGCATATGAGAGAGAGAGAAAAAAGAGAGAGGGAAACTTACCGACAGAGAGAGAGAGAGAGAGAGAGAGAGAGAGAGAGAGAGAGAGAGAGAGAGAGAGAGAGAGAAACTTACTGACAGACAGATAGGTAGATTAATATTTCCATAGACATTTTTTCTGTTAAGATAAAAAAAAAAAGTAAATCTTAGTTCTAGGGACCTTTTGCAAGACAGCTATATAACCTAAGTGCCAAGAAAAAACTGGGGTCCCATCCATATGTTCTAATTAGAAGTTTCTTTCATTCTAAATGATGTTTCATTAGAAGTAAACATCACAAATTGAAAGCTCTGAGACAATATGAAAGCAGGAACACTTGCAGCCTCTTCCTCCCAAAAATAGTTCAGCGTTACAAACAACTTACACTTTGATAAACAAATTGTCAAATGTCTAATGAACTTGCCAAAAGAAACAATGAGACTTGTCAATAACACTACGTTAGATAAATAAAACAACTCTCCCTTACATGACCAAATCACAATCTCTCTCACTGCCTGCATGGTGATGCAATGAGATGTATCAGCTACCGTGCACACACCAAGCTTTTCCCGAAGCCCCCTGACCCTCACTGAAACCGTGTGTGAATGGATACAACCCCCATAATTCCATGTAAGGCTTAAGGGTAGGTTCATGCTGACTTTACAGCTGGTGACGACCACAGAATTTCTCTCTCTCTCTCTCTCTCTCTCTCTCTCTCTCTCTCTCTCTCTCTCTCTCTCTCTCTCTCTCTCTCTCTCTCTCTCTCTCTCCTCTCTGTGATGTGACATTCTCTCGGTGAGACGTAATCGTTCATGGTCTGGATAATCTACCCGATAATACGCGTCTTACATACAATTAGCGAATGAAATATAGCTAAAAGTGTTCGTGAACTATCGGTGATTAGCTTAATATCAGATTAGAGTGATAAACCGTCTAATAAGTTGTTTACGAGTGAATTAATAAAATCTGAAAATCATGGAGGAGTCAACCAATAGTGGTAAAAGGTGGAGAAATCTTGCATGCATAGGAGATATTCAATATGATGAATTGGCAGGAAGGGAACTTGGTTTGCTGATCGTGGAGATGAATTGCAACATCGACCAAAAAGATGTGAAATCATTCACAGACATATTGAAAGGATACGATCCTTCAAACTGGAGCAAATCTGTAGAAAATATAATGAAAATAATAGAAGGGATACCAATGAAAGTTCAAGTTATCAAAAGACTTATAAAGAAAATCTACAAAAATCAACACATTCCATCAAAGAAAATAAGTACGGTGGAATTAGTGAATATATTGATTGATGCAATAGGCAAACGGATGCCTAAAGCATGTAAACTATGTAGAGTGTGGTATAGCATTGTAAATCCACAAAACCTGATTAGGAAATGCTATGCTTGCCACGTACCGACACACCCTTCATGTGCTGAAGTTGAGCAAAATAGAAATAAGGACACAAAAATATTTTGCTCAACATGTCTAGTATGGATAGACAAGGTCATTAAATCAAGACTTAATGTACAGATTGTGGAGGATGAAGAAGATGAAGAAGAGGAAGAAGAGGAAAATAGAAAAGAAGAAAATAAGACTGAAGAGAGAGAAAAGATTAATGAAAACAAAGAACAGGATAATAGTATGGATGCAGAGAAACTCATAGATTCTACATATGAGGCAATACAGCAACATACTTATGAAGAAATAAATTATGATATGATAAATCAAAATAAAATCCCAAAGAGGTTGTACCCAGATCTCCATACTGATGGGAAAGAACAAGAAAAAAAAAAAAAAAAAAAGAAAGACACAGTATGCACCCTTTTGAAAAGAGGGAATTGCAGGTTTGGTGAAAGATGTTATTACAAACATCCCAAGATATGTCACAATTATGAGATCTATGGCAAATGTGCATATCTAGATGGCTATGAAGAGGAATGCAGCGATCTACATCCAAAAATATGTAGAAAATGGAAAGAAGGAAATGGATGTAGGTTTAATAAGAAATGTAGGTACATGCATCCTGTAGCCATGAAAAACCAAAATCAAAATCAAATACATATAAAAAATCAAGGTAAAAATGAAACAAATAAAGAAAAGAACAAAGATCATGTGATGAAGGCAAAAAACAAGCCAACAACACATTATGAAATGTCAGCACCACGATATGAGCCATCAGCACCTAGATATAGCACAAGGAACAAGCAATGTATCTATGATGCTAAGGGATGGTGCAGATATGGAGATAAGTGCAGGTTTATGCACAAAGTGAATGAATATGAAGCTGGAAGAACAAATATAATGGAAAAGTTGGATTTTTTAATGTACGAATTTCTGGAAATGAAAAAAAGATCAACATATCAGAACAGGAAAGAGACATGGGAAAATCCTTATTATTACCCATATTAGATAATGGAGATAATACGCAAACCATCATAGTGATGAACGCGCAGGGTTTAGTTTCGAGTAACTCAAAAAGAAAGATAGAGTTCTTAGAAGAACTAACCCAAAATGAAAAAATAGAAATATTGAATATAAGTGAAACCTGGTATTCCCAAGAGACTGGTAATGATGACCAGATAAAGGGTTTCCAAACTTATAGATCAGATAGAAAAAATAGAAATCAAGGGGGAACCGCGATATATGGGAGAGATGCCAATCAAGGAAAAATCTGTGAGTAATATAGTAACACAGAATGTGAATTAATAGCGGTAGAATTTGAATCTGAAAAATTAGTGAACATTGTAATATATAGACCCCCTAATACTAAAGAGTTTGACATAATAATTGAAAAATTGGATGAAATATGTAGAAATCACAAGGACTGGACTATACTCCTAACCAGAGACTTTAACTTTCCTTTTGTAGAATGGAAAGAACGAATAGGAGACTGTGGTTGTATTTATACATATAAAAAAGAGAGCAATAGTAGTGCAGAAGATAAGAGTCAATTTGAAAAGCTATTAGATATGCTACTAGAACATAACATTCAGCAAATAAATCACCTACCAACAAGAAAGGATAATATTTTAGATCTAGTATTTGTGAATGAGGTGAACTATGTTAAAGAAATAATAGTATATAACACGAGTATTTCGGACCATAATGTCATAGAACTAACAGTCCGTTCCAGAACATACGAAAACAGAGAAAAGCAAGAGATGAAAAAATGGGAAGGATATGGAAAATACAATTTCTATAGTAAGAATATAAATTGGTCAAAAATAAATGAAGAATTAAACAAAGAATGGGAAAATATATTTGTAAGTGATGATATACAGGTAAATACCGATATATTATATAAAATATTAGAGGAAATAGTGGAAAAATATATACCGAAGAAAAAAAGTAATCATCAGTCACGAATTCCAAGAGACAGAAGGATCTTGTTCCAGAAAATTAGAAAGTGGAAAAAAGCTCTTGCAAAAGAAAAGAATGCATGGAAAGTGATGGAACTAAAAAGTAAGATAGAAAATGCAGAACAAAAGATTATACAATCAAAAGAAAATGAAAAATGGAACCTAGAAGAAATGACACTACAAAATATCAAGCAAAACCCTAAAATTTTTTATTCATATGCAAAAAAGATGAATAAAATAAGAGTAGAAATAGGCCCTCTAAGAATTGAAGGGCGATTAACGAATGAAAAAAAGGAAATATGTAACATATTAGCAGAAAGATATAAGAGTGAATTTACACCTAGAATTGACAATGAAGATAATGATACAGAAATAAGAGATGAAAATACTGAATACTTATCAGATATAGATATTACAGAAGCCGATATTGTGCAGGCTATTAATGAAATTAAAAATGGATCAGCAGCAGGACCAGATGGAGTACCTGTCATATTGTTAAAGAAAGTGGTCCATTCAATCGCAAAGCCGCTAGCAATATTATTAAGACAAAGTATAGATACAGGCAAGATTTATGATGAGCATAAATTAGCATATATTACTCCTACTTTCAAAAGTGGTTCAAGACTAGAGGCAAGTAATTATAGGCCTGTGAGTCTGACATCTCATATTATGAAAGTATATGAAAGGGTAATGAAAAAAAATATAATGAAACATTTAATGAAAAATAGATTGTTCAATATAGGACAACATGGTTTTGTACCCGGAAAAAGTACACAAACCCAACTGTTAGTCCACCATGAAACCATATATAAAAATATGATAAATGAAAAAGATACAGATGTGGTTTACCTAGACTTTGCAAAAGCTTTTGACAAGGTAGATCATAATATATTAGCGAAAAAAATTAGAAAACATAACATTGTTGACAAAGTAGGAAGATGGATAAAAGAATTTTTGCAAAACAGAAAACAGATAGTGATTGCAAACGATGAGAAATCGGATGAAGCTACGGTAATATCCGGTGTACCACAGGGTACGGTGTTAGCTGCATTGCTGTTTGTGATTATGATTGCAGACATAGACAGTAATGTTAAGGACTCAGTAGTAAGAAGTTTCGCAGATGACACAAGAATAAGTAGAGAAATTGCTTGTGATGAAGATAGGAACTCGCTACAAAGAGACCTAAATAAAATATATAAATGGGCAGAGATAAATAGGATGGTATTTAACTCTGATAAATTTGAATCAATGAACTATGGTGATAAAGTAGGAATGCTATATGCATATAAAGGACCTAATAATGAGACAATCACAAACAAGGAAGCAGTTAAAGACCTTGGTGTGATGTTGAATAGGAATATGTTATGCAATGATCAAATAGCAATTCTATTGGCAAAATGCAAAGCAAAAATGGGAATGTTGTTCCGGCACTTCAAAACAAGAAAAGCTGAACACATGATTATGCTTTATAAAACGTACGTACGTAGTCCACTTGAATATTGCAATATAATATGGTACCCACACTACCAAAAGGATATTGCACAAATAGAGAGTGTACAAAGGTCATTTACAGCTAGAATAGAAGAAGTTAAGGACCTTGACTACTGGGAAAGACTACAATTCTTAAATTTATATAGTCTTGAAAGGAGAAGAGAACGCTACATGGTAATTCAAGCATGGAAACAGATAGAAGGAATTACCGAAAATATCATGGAACTAAAATTATCAAAAAAAGCAAGCAGAGGTAGATTAATAGTGCCAAAAACTATACCAGGAAAATTAAGGAAAGCACACAGGACATTAATCCACCACGCACCAGCATCGATAATGCAGCGTCTATTCAATGCGCTACCAGCTCATCTGAGGAACATAACAGGAGTGAGCGTAGATGTGTTTAAGAATAAGCTTGACAAATATCTAAGATGCATCCCAGACCATCCAAGACTGGAAGATGCAAAATATACCGGAAGATGCGTTAGCAACTCTCTGGTAGACATCAAAGGCGCCTCACACTGAGGGACCTGGGGCAACCCGAACGAATTGTAAGGTCTGTAAGGTCTGTAAGGTCTCTCTCTGCGTTCTCTTTTCCTACATATTTACCACCGAGGGAGGTTTAGGTGAAATCTATCTTTGATTGCATTAGAAGTTTGGTTTTTTTCCCGCGTTGTTCTTGAAACTCAAAGTTATGCGTAATCTCTCTCTCTCTCTTTCTCTTCTTACTGCCGGTAAAACTTTACTTTACTTGAAACTGTAAGATGTGTGTTACGTTCCATTTACTCGTCGTTTATGTTACGGCTCTAAATTTTGTATCAAACTTACATCCA
>JANJGK010002993.1:47500-50000 GCA_039081455.1 Macrobrachium rosenbergii | reverse complement strand
GTCACCTCTCTTTCTCTTCCTCCCAAAATCCTTCATACCTATTTTTCCTACATCAGAAATGTACCAGATTTACAAAAATGAAAAAATAATAAGTGTTGGGGTGAGCAGATGAATTACTATAACGAAAATAATAATTTAATTTGTAAGGACAAATCACATAAGCGACGCAGTTTTCGTCAATGATACTTGCAGTTAATTTATAGTATATAACAACAACAACAACAAAATACTCAATTTAAGTGTACAGTAAAACGCTTTGTGTAATTATCTCAATAATCTGTTCACTGTTTCCATTAGTGACTCGAGACAATAAAACCTGCGGATGGTTTTGAGCACAAACTAGAATAATAAAAAGAGCTCAGAAAAAAAAAAAAAAAAAAAAAAGACAAATAAAGCAAATCTGGTGTACTGCAAAATTCACATTCACACGTTTCTGAGCACACCAGAGAAGTGCCTCTCATCCCATCCTCTTGAGCCGTACTCCTTGACCACGAGTGACTCTTCCCCCTTTATCTAAAGCAAACAAAAGATAAAAAAAAAGGTGAAAAAGCAACAAAACGAACACCATTCATAAGTGCTTTCGCGGCCGCCCGCCACCAGGCGCTCGTTCCTTGTGTTCTTCAAAAGTGGAGTGTTTATGTCAGTGCCTTGACGTTCAGCTGTCCACATGGACAGCTTGAGTAATTTCTGTGAATCTAATTATGGCCATAGACACCTGTTGGTGGTCGTTGACAAGTTAACTAGATTCGTAAAGATTTTCCCGTTGAAGCATAAAACAGCAGAAGTAGCAGCGATCGCGTTCTTTAATGGGTACATTTGTAGATATGGGGCGCCTGAAGTCCTGATCACAGATAACGTACGGAAATTTGTGAATCGTACGATGCAATGTCTTGCGGCCGTAATGGGGATTAAGAAGTTAACATTATTCCATATAGACCAGAAGCGAATGGCTTGTGCAAACGACCAAATAGAAAGGTTATTGAAGCTCTTAGAACGACCGTGGGAGGTAATGACCCAAATTGGGACCACTATCTTCCACAGGTCCAACATAGTATTAATGCTATGTTAAGCGATACCATTGGAATGTCTCCCAATGAAGCGCTGTTTGGATAACCAGCGCGAGGCGTGTTTGATCTATTGCCCATTCCGACAGGTGATGAGATTGTAAAATCGATGATTTCAACTGCGAAAGAGAGATATGCGCGCCTTGCTAAGAATCTTGACATGAAAACGCGAGACATGGTAGATAGGCGTAATGCAAAGCCAGATAGAGTCAAAGTGGTTGTTGGAGATAGGGTTTATTTGAAGATAAATATCAGGAATCAGCTGAACTATAAGCTGGGTCCTAAGTTTGAAGGTCCATTCCGGGTCGTTGAACAAAAGAAGGGACATAGATTTGTTGTTCTGGATGAAAACACGGGTGTGTCTTGTTTGACACATATTTCTAAGATCAAAAAGACGGGTTAATGGATATTAGCACTCCTGGGTTGTATTGTTGTTATGGTAATGGGTAGTTACGGGTCGTTTTCTTTCTTTCGGGTTTTAATGGGTTGTAAATGGGCATGACTTGTAGTTTGTTGTAATTCAAGAGGACGTTACTCCGTAAAGTTTTACGAATCTTAAATAGTTCGGGTTCATTGTGATTTCTGATGTTAGCTGCAGTACTTAGTGTAAATTGTGTGCAGAATACCGTAGAGTTTTGTAGATATATGAATTTGAGTTTTTTTTTTTTTTATGGATCGCATTTGCGGTTAGGGATTTCATCGTTCGCACTTGGCGATAGTAATGGGTTACTTTGAGTTAATGGTTTGTTTTCATATGACTTTGGGAATTGTGACATGGGCTAATTTCATACGAGATTTGACCCGTGTGTTATTATGTTATTATGTGTTTTGTCGTCTGACGCAATATCTTTGAATATAGAGTTACAGAACAAGGGTTTGTTGTTTAGGAGTTTGTTTTTGGGGAGGTACTTAGTATTTCGGACCGAACGGGTCTGATCTTTTACAGGTTGGGATATGTCAGTTATGATTTTGGAGAGGTTTAGGAAGGTTTTCGATAGGGATATCGAATTCGAGTATTTAGGATTTTTCAGTTCTCTTTTAAAATTAAGGGAGCTGTGCCATGAGTAATTGTAGTTGTTAGGATCAAAGGAGCGATTGCCATTAAGTCAATTGCTATTGTGTCGAGAATTAGTCAGGTATTGCGAAATATTCGCTAACCAGAGTAGAACCTTGATGTCTTTTACGAGATATGATACCTTTCAGATGTTTAGGATTTCCTTTCGTATATTCAGGTATGGATTGGATTCTCGAGTAATTTTTTTTATTGGGTAGAATTTTTATGAATAGTTCCTTAGAGCTAGTGTACCTGATAGTGAGTTGACTATGGAAATTGCGGGTAGCAACTTGGAATTGTTTCACATTGAGAATATATGACTTTGCACTAGTAGTCTTATTTGGTTCAGTAATAATATGGCATAGGGAATAGACGAGTTACT